>JAODVM010027670.1:0-19363 GCA_025400095.1 Phenganax marumi
AGTCGAAAGCAAGCCAATCATGTTGCTAGATTTATTTTTCGCTCGAACAAATTCGCGTAGTGGAAAACCGCCTTAAGGTTACCGGAAATGACATAAAGACGAGAATTGTGAATGAGTGCCAAGTTATAGCAACAGGGTACAATAGATTTCATGTATATCGAGAGGGATCTGCAACTGTTATGTCTCTCACCAGTTTGACTGAGGCGCGATGCAGCCATAATGGACCACATGATCGGCTTTCTCTCTCCCGAGGATTTCGCAACCCAGGAAGACGTCATTTCCGGTTCAGAGACACGAAATGACGTAACATAACACGCTATAGCCATTTCTAATGCTTTCGACCAAGCAGAGTAGCCCTAAAGTTTAGGAAAGAAAGAAATTTAGTCTTTCCAATCCCATGGATGTATGAATAACAGCTATGAATATAAAAAAATAAAGCAACCTCCTTAGCAAGGCGAAGAAGCAAGTGACCGCTGAGCATATATAGTTGAGCCCGGATTTCTGTAATTGCGACATCCCATTCACTGGCTTCACACAGATCAGTCGAGCTGCCTAAACCACTGTCCAGATTGATAGCTTGATGCATTAGCTGATCAATTCTAAACATAACAAGGAATTTTAAATAAAACAATCAAAAATATATTTTGCTTGCGCTTGTTGTTTCTTCAGCTGTCATTAGCGACCTTAAAAGATTGCCCGAGCTTGCTGTTGAGACAGCAGTTAAAAATTAAATATCATTTTATGAAATGAAGTACAAGCATTGAATAGAACAATGTTGTTGTTGTAGCAGTGTATACTATGGATCTAGCGTACAAGAGCTTTTTCTGTTCGGATTTACAATATACTGACACATCTGACTGACGTTCTCCAATACAAGGCAGGACGAAATGTCTCAAAATCATGTCGTTCCAAACAACTCGTGGAATAAAACGGGCGTTGTAATTTTATTGCAAATATAGCACTGGCTCAGTGTTGCCAAAGCGATAATAATAACATTTACACGTTACTGCAGTATCAGAACATTGTACTTCATTCAGTAAATATTGTTGTCATCGTACAGTACATTTAGAAATGACGGTAGCGTCGTAGAATCCTAAGCTCGCTGTTAAAGGGAAGTTGAACTGCAATTGACCATAACAAAAAAGATAGCCTCTTACAGCTTCAACCATCCGTGATTTTAGAGGTGAAATTTAAGACAGTAGCTGAATGTCCGACTTTTAAAGAAGCTGAGCAGGTACATATAGTTTTCAGTATCTACGTACTGTTATCTGAAGTAAAGAATGTAGAGAGTACAATAGTTTCGCACCTTAAAAGAGACCTCGAAGATTTCCGCAAAGTAGACTGCGTTAGATTAAGCTCAACTAGATTACAATAACTCGTCAGTAACTCGATGTAGATCTCTTGCAAAACACTTTGTCTTGACTTCGCTGAATGGTTCCGCACTGGAAAATGAACGATGATGTTTATTTTGATACAACTTACAGAAACACTTTTCTAATTTAGTACCTTGCGCTTCTTTCAATTCTAGATATTGCTGAAATAGAGAAATTTGTTATTCTTTATTCAAATTATTTTACTGAATTTATGTTAAGAAAACTGTTATTCTTTGATGGAAGAGAAGTGTAATAACCAACAAAACACGTTCTCTGCTGTACATACACTACGGGCCAAAAGTCTAGGGCCACCTCCAGTCTTTCAAAAAAATGGAACTGCAATGGCAAATCAGCGCTTGTTTTCACACACATCCCAATAGTCGGCAAAAGCGAGGGTACGTAAAGGTAATGTTCAAAACAATTTGACAGTTTTTGTACTTATTACAGGTCTTTGTACGTTAATGTTTCATTCCTGTTCTTCTTTTATAAAGACTGAAAGTGGCCTTACACTTTCGGCCTGTAGTGTATATATGATATATTTGATGAAACAACTAGTCAAAGCTGTAGTCTGACAGCCAAAACTCGTTTTATTAAATATATATGTGTCAGAACAATATATTTAACGCCTCCTAAACTATAGGAAGTCTTATCCACGGCACAGAACATTCTGTATTTCTCTCCTTGTTACGGTTTTTGAGCAAATAGTAATGAGGCTTTCATGGATGGAATTTACTAGCTTAATTAGTAATGCATTACCTCAAATACGCCAGTAGTCAAAACGAACCACGATAAGTCTTTATGAAATGCTTTTGTTCTGTTCACGGATACACAATGATCATAAGCATCATCTATATTGTCTGAAAAACAAAAACAAATTAACATTTCAATAACTTTGCCACGCCAGTAGAACAGACAGAACATTACCTATACATATAGAGTGGGTTTCTTTAATAATCAACAACAAAACAGAACAGTATAGAGACAAGAGGTCAGGGGCCGGTTGTTCGAAAGTTGGATAGCACTATCCACTGGATAGTGAAGTTTTCAACTTCCATAAAATCGGATAAAAATGCCGAAACTTCCATTGTGGTCGACGATAGAAAGGCTACAGACTCTAATCTATCGATATCAGTCGTAATTTTATCTTACAACAATCAATGGACAATTTTACGAAGGTCACAAAGAATCACTATCCAGTGGACAGCGCTATCCACCTTTCGAACAACCGGCCCCAGGCCCCAGGGAGTCAAATTTCGTACCCATTTTGATGTATGTATCCACCAATTTAGCATGAACAGAAGTATCATGTGGTCGTTGAGTCTAAAACCAGAAAGATAAATTAACCAAAACTAACACAAGTATAATTCTATCTCAAAACACTTACTAACACATAATGGCATGGCACCCAAGCCCACCTCCTAATCGACATTTACCCTGTCTACAGTAAAGCCAGGCAATAGAAGGGTTAAGATACCACTATTTCGTGTGACGGCTACGTGTGGTGTTATTTTAATCACAATATCTGGCAGACTTCTTTGCATTTATATTTACATTCTCTTCGCAGTTGTCGCAGACAGATTCGTACAAAAGAAAGTAGAAGTTAATTGTAAACAGACGCACACATATTGCAGAAAATTAACACGAAAATACCTGTACACCTTACAAGAAATCGTGAAATCTTAACCTCTTCAATTTAAAAGTCAGCGTGAGACAGCTGCCTCTTAAAAAATGGGTTAACAGATCCACCTGCCAATTTCCTTCATTACCGTAAATCATGGACGGGCATTATACCTCAGTGCATCTTACTTTGCTATACGCAGACATGTTTGCCTGTGAGAATTTACCAATTGTTCTACAGTCAGTATATGTGTACGCATTGGAAAAATATTTCCGGAGGTCTCAGAAACGGTCCGAGACTAATGGTTGAGGGGTGCATCTTAGATCAAAGGAAATCAATGGAAATACTTTTCAAGTACAGAACGACCTACAACACGGTAAATAACTTATTTATTTTTTTCCGAGCAAAGTCGAAAAAATGTGCAACAACAAAACATTAACTAAGTTCTTTGAACGTTTTCATGGCGATAAACTATCTAATACAAAGTTTTGTGGAAACACCACGTAAATTTATTTATGCAGAGCTTTCGGTCCGTAAGCCCGGACCGTCATCAGTGCAAATGCCATGGACGAATTGTACATTGAATTGTACTGAATTGTACGAATTGTCTGAATTGTACATGTGCTTTTGCACTGATGACGGTCCGGGCTTACGGATCGAAAGCTCTGCATAAATAAATTTACGTGGTGTTTCCACAAAACTTTGTATTAGAAAACATTAACTATTCAGAATAGAGCGAAATAAGAAACAAGTTAGTCGGAGTCGGATTCATCACTGATGATTATTCTCAACTAGGTACATGGATGCTTGATTTTTGCTTTATTCCAAGTCTAAAACGTTTTTTGAAATATTTACGGTGTTCAGTCCTATATTTGTTTTGGCGCAATACAGATGATGCCGCAATATACAGACAGACCTCGTACTCAGCCAATCAGAAATATCTATTTCAGTTAAGGACCTGAGTTTACGGCAAAAAATACTATGGCTAGTTAAACAACAATGATCAATTAGTTACCAGTTCTTCTGCAATCAAGTTAATCAGCTCGTCATAATCAACAGGTTTCTTCAGCTCAATTAAATGCACCTAAAGTAGACCACCGCACAAATATAACGAATAGTTTGTAGTGGTAACAAACTTAAAAATCGCATGAAACAACTTTTTTAAAGATAGGTTTGGGTCCTGTTGTGATACGTCACAACACGCGGGGACCTGGGACGGCGAGCACGGCAAGAAGGGCGCGCTTTTCATTAGCCTATATTTTCCAATATTTCCACACATACTCGCAGATTCTTTAAATAAAATGTCTTTAAGTCACGTAACAGTTTTAACCATTGCGAATGGTTTCTATAGTTCTGAAAGAACTGTTCAAATAATTTACTAATAATACTAAACTTAGCATGAACACTAAATTATTAGACCAGTTCTTTTCAGAACTGTAGAAGGCATTCACCATGGTTAAAATGTTATTTCACGTAGAATATAACGAAATTGGTCCAAAACTAAAAGAAACAATCTGCATAACAAAAAATTGGGTATCCTTCATCTTTAGATTAACAGCAAGATATATTTCGAAGTAACTGTACAAACATACTTGCAAATCAAAAATAGCAGGATGTCCTGGTATTTCTTTACTGGCACGATCGGCCCAAACCTAAAAAAAATTGTATGTAATCTTGTAGTAAAATATAACTATAAGCTTTTCATTAAAAACAAGAAATGCAAAAATATATTTACTACTTCATGAAATCATGACCAAATAGAATGAAGAGTTAAATTATATTAGCTATCAATGAAATGAATACCTTGGCAATTTTGGGATCAATCTTCAATTCAGTGTAAAGTTTGACAACTGCACAAATTAAACATTTTGTTATGGTGGTACACGAATAGCAAATGAAATAAAATAAAAAATCATGAATATTCACCAGCAGTATGTTGGCTGTCTTTGCATATCTCCTCAGTAATTTTACTTATAACCATTTATACAAAACCCAATTTGAATGTTTAGTGCATTTAACTGCAGTGCTGCATGGCAAGAGCCTTATTCTCATGAGTAAAACTTATTTAGGAACATAGAATAATTCTAATGGATATATTGTATGATAGCAAATGCTTACTTTTGAGAAGAACATCATTTTGATCATTGTTCAATATAAGTGATCTAGCAAAAAGAACAAAAACGTTGCATACAACAGTAAGGTCAAAAGCTGCAAATTTATTTCTTCATTGAATACTTAATTCACACTACAATTGAAGTCTAAGCCCAACCTGTTATAGGACTCCAAGGCTTTATGATTGTCATGGGTATCTTCAAGCAGCTCACCGAGGAACTTGTGACCTCTATAGAAGTAACTTTGAAGTTAACATATATCTATGTACTGTACCACAGTATAAGAAACTTTTTTCCATAATAAAGAAACAGTATATTGAAACAAAAATCATACTCATACAACTATGAAAACATAGAATATTTCCAAATATGCTGCAAACTATTTGTTGCTTTTTGAAAGACAAATCCTTCTAGTCTAAGACTTAGAGCAACAAGAAACGAATCCCAAAAGAATTCTTAGGAAAACAATACCTGGAGTCATTGCTGTTGGTACTGATGTAAGC
The DNA here is from genome assembly GCA_025400095.1 of Phenganax marumi. Classification (NCBI taxonomy): domain Eukaryota; kingdom Metazoa; phylum Cnidaria; class Anthozoa; order Malacalcyonacea; family Clavulariidae; genus Phenganax; species Phenganax marumi. The sequence continues at coordinate 5,606 of JAODVM010027670.1, forward strand.
CAGGGTATATCTGGACAGAAATTGTATACAATATAAAACTGTTCACAACCAATCAGACAGCTATGCAATTGATTAATGTAATAATAGTGGTAAGCAAGTTTGGAGTACAGTGAAAATCTCAGGCCATATTCTATATTAAACAGTAAGCACAATGTAGCACTAGTCAACCTTGAAAACGCCACATGAAAATGCCAAAAAGACCATGTTTTGTCTCAAGAACTTCACAAGACAGTGAAGTACGTGCAAGTGGCAAGAGTGCAAACAAGCCCTGCTGACCCATTACTTAAATTAATACTATAAATCACTATTTGTGTAGATAGACAGTTACCAAATAAGATGTTCAGTTCAGTTGAAATATTAATATGTTACTTTATTTGAAGATAATTTGACTTGGTTAAGCAGAAATGCATATAAAACATATAACAGTGAGAGTACTAAGAATTAACAGCAGGAGAATTAGTTGAAGGTTTGACAATATCCAAAATACAATAAATTGGGCATTTTTTCTACAAGAATTGTCAAGGACAAGGAAAACTAGTGCTTGATGATCAAACACAGATCACAGTAACATCAAACCTAGAATATGTTGAGTATGCCCCTGATAGAAATTTCTCAAACAAAGGTTTATTATGAATGCCACTAGGTGAAGCTATTTTACAAACATGATTTCACAGAGGGACAATCTGGTTGAAGTAGGATGACCGAAACATAGTGTTGTCAAAAGGTAAGACTGAAACATATATGTTTGTGCACTAACGACCGCAACGATCTTCAACACAAACTACAGACACCAGACTGGGAAATTTGTTGAATGGACGACAAGTTAGAGATTTCTGGCCAGCACTCATGTTTTTCCCTAGCTTTAAAGCTTGTTAATCATTGCTGCAACAGCCTTCAAACTTTCTGGTCTGGCCAACAAACAGGTATTACTGCTTCCGTCTACAAATACTTTATAACGCCATGCGTGCTGCAGAATTTAAAGGCAATACAGTATTTTGTCTTTGGGTCGAATAAGGCTATGGGTAAGGGTTTAAAATGTTTCTATCGTTCTGCTGTCAAAATGATCAGGCTTACTTGAAGTATTGTTCCCATGCTTACCTTTTAGCCAATTCAGGTTCACCGGCCTTTCTAAACAACTCAGCAAACGCTAAACCTTTCAAATTTCGCTAAAATAATTGGATATTAATCATAAGAGTTCAATACGTGTCAAAGCATAAACATGTTTAGATAGATAATTTCGCGCCATTCAAGGCATGAATGATAGATACCTCATGTGCACTGCTCAATCGAGCCTCAACTTTCTTGATATGTTTCTGAACTTCAGCTCCAGTAAGTGCCATCTCAGAAACTCATACTAATCTTGCCTACACTTTGAATATCATCCACCCTTCACTTTTCTCGCATTATGAATAAAAGCCTGGAAGACATTTGATGTTTCTAGTAAAAACGTTTCGAAGTTTCGTTTTAGTTTTAGTAGGCCTACACGTGCCTGTACATGCAGCCCTAGTTTTTTACCGCCTGATTGCCTGAGTAATAAATTAATAATGGTTCTGCTGGCAGGTACGTTTCCACTGGTTTCCACCACCAAGAAGCAAACGCATTTTGACTTTCCGCTAAAAACTTTTGCTGGCACTGTTCGTATATTGCAGCCAAATATGTTTAAAAATTGATTTTCTGTGTAGCATTACTCAAAAAACCGAAGTAGTTCATTTTGAAATCTGCAGATATTGCACACCTATATTCATGCTTTTTAAAAGTCACCAATGAGGGATATTCGTCAGAAGAACATATCAAAATTTTCTTTACGCATAAATCTTTGTAAAATAAGCCACGGTAAAACAATGTCAATGCTTTTTGATGTTGGTTTATGTTCGCAACTATAAACACGTTTCACGTATCAATTGCACATTGCACAAAACAAGGAGACTTCAAGTTTTTTAAAAATAGTAAAAAGGTTTTATTTTACAAGATTGGCGAGCTAAATATGTGAATGCAAAGATATTTTTGACAACCACCGTCACTTAAAACTACTGTACAAATGTAATTTTTGTTTTCCCAGTATTAATTTGCCAGACATTCAGAGTTTCGTAGTCAAGTAAGCATTTCTCAAACTGGTCAGGAGTAAATCCTTTAGTTAAGCAGCGTTGTCTTGCTTCTTCCAATCTAAAAGAAAACAGCCTCAGTGAAAAGATGCGTGCCTTCGTTTTCCACTGGCGAACAGTCGAGAAACACTTGCAGCAAGAACAGTTGTCAAAACACAGTACATATCTTAGTAAGGTATGAATCATTACGAGTCTAGCCCCATTAATTGTGCACAAAGGATCAAAAGCAAGTTTTACAACTTTCAGCAACGATGCAGCAATCAGCAGCATACTAAGGCCAACTGGACTTGGTTGTTTAAGGCCATGTTACGCCGTGCAATTTTCCTTGCAATTTGCAATGCAGTTCTGACCATGAGAGATGCAAAATTAGCAAATATCAGTGAGACTTCATAACACTCTGCTGAATTCTCTTTTTTTCGAACTCTCGCGCCAGTCCCCCCACTCTGGTCGGGGAAGTGAAAGCCAGGTAACATCTCGCAAAGTAAGAACTCATTGCAAGCACTGTGATTGCACGTTGCAGGAAAAATTGCATAGTGTAATATGGTCTTTAGTGTCTCCATGTGTTTTGTAAGTCATTCCTACTTTTGCTGGTCTACTTCAGGGCTGCTTACCAATGGGAACCAACAAAAACATCATCAACTTACTTTACACTGCTCACTTGTCCAGCCATTTCTCGTATAATACCATAGATAGCGTCCACAGGTGACACATGTCTACAACATCAACAATACCATTGATAATTTAGTACCTAGTATATCAGGTAAAATTATAATCATTGCCAAAAGCTTCACGCTCGAAATCCTAACCTAACCAACTAAACTCTAATCAAAAACTATGAATGTTGATTCGTACTGAAAACAAATAGGAATAAGGAAAGTATGGAAATTTCATCCGAAGGAATGTTGAACTCTTGAACTGTTTTTGAACGTACCGCGCTGAGGTTTCGTCATCAATGAGAGAACACTTAGACATTTCCATAAGCCTCATTGCTTCCTGCACATCGTCTTTTTCTACAACATCAGCAAGCCGTAATCGAGCCTATAAGGGAGAACATACAGGCTCGTTAAATAGTTAATAGAAACTATAGTTTCATACAATCGAAAAGGCTTGGGGTTTCCAATTAAATTCAGTAACACTCATGTCGACGTTTTTTAAAAGTGTTTCCAAAGATACTCAGATCATAGTTGTGCGTAGTGTTTTACCAAATTAGAGAATAGCAGCAATGTACAGCAGCACTGTTACATAAGAGTGGGAGGAAGTTTTATGGGGGAAGTGGAAGATGTTACTTTCTAAAACTATGCCAGTACTCCTGCAAATATTATAACAGCACGTATAGAACTCAAATGCAAGAAAGGTCTGAAAATATAGGCAATAGTTTTGTCGTCAGACTTTCTCTTCGAGCAGCAGAGCAAGAGAATATATTATTGATGTAATAGTTCAAACACGATTTAGAGCACTTCCTCCGATTTTTAAGAAAGAGGAGATGAAAATATATATACGAGGCGATACCAAATATTTTAACGAACTTCGAGGTGTTTTGAAATCGGAGGAAGTCCTTATTACGTGTGTTTCAACTTGCTGCTCAAACGGAGGCGCCTTTTGCGAGAAAATCTGTGCGAAAGATGGCTTGATTCATGTACTTTCTTCCTCTGACTTCAAACCCTCCTTCACTGCATCTACGTTCTTTGTTTTTGACACATGAATTATTGATATGATTTGAGAAATACGGTTTCCCTATGTTCTAAATTTTTCCTGTTTAAAACTAGATCAAAGTCCAAATAGAAATGACCTCACTGCAACTGACCTATCATGGAAACAGTTTGGCGCGGACTCAAAGTATAAACCACAGTTTAGTTTTCATGAATGCATCTTACCAATGCTGTTGCTAAACGTAAAATAGCGAGCAACGTCCGAGGCGAAGTGAAAGTTGATTCACGATTTCCTCTGGCTTCTTTTCTCATTTCTACATAAGCACCAACTATAAATTCTGTGAGGTTCTCAGGGATAACAGGCTGTTTCTCCTTGCACGCCGCAACATAACGTCTGAAAACACACATAGATGGAATATCAGATTTTAAAAACATTACCAGAAAACTACAACTAATTTTACTTTTAGTACTTGCTCAGAAGCGTTAAACAAAAGGTGCGCAAGCATTACAACTGGAACTAGAATGGATGCAGTCAAAAACTCATGATGGTCTTTGATATCTCAGGACTGGTTAAAAACACAAATGAACACTTCGAAAGTACTGGGTTAGCAAGTCGATGTTTCGACTAACATTATAACATTTCAAATAATTTTCAAACAACTCGGTTAAAACGTCATATCTAATTATTGATACTTTTGGTGTCTTCCTCGTTTTCTTTTTTGTATAAAAATTACTCAGTAGCAATCACATTACATTAGTTCCTGTAAAAAAAAACAATGGTATCGTAATTTTATTCTCCATAACAACTACGTTGAACACATACCTCATTAAGTTCATATCCAAAGGCGTAAATTGTGTGGGAGGGTGAGACGAATGTTGATGCACGTACGTAATATGTTGTGCAAGTCTGAAATGAAATTATGGGAATTCAGTTCATTCACCTGAAATCCAAGAAACACTGTCATAAAACGACCAACGCCGGGCTATAGCAATACTGATAATGGACCTTTAACCTTATAGACGAAATTTCAAAACATTTTGAACTAGGAAAACTTTTTTGCACAGCCTGAAAGAGCATCCTGAATGTAGTAAAACTGCCAAGTTTGGTTGGGAAATGTCGTAAAATAAGGAAAATATAGCCGTGCAAAGTTGGCCAATTTTGTATATATGTTGCTATTACGCGCGGAAAATTTAATACCTCGTTCGAGAAAAAGGGTATCAATTTCCCGCGCGTAATAGAAAAATATACAAAATTTGGCAACTTTGTACTGCTGTATTTTCCTTATTTTACAACATTTCCCAACCAAACTTGGCAGTTTTACTACATTCAGGATGCTCTTCCAGGCTGTGGTAAAAGATTTTCCCAGTTCAAAATTTTTTGAAATTTTGTCTATAAGGTTAAAGGTCCATTACGGCAAGAGAAGGCGTCATTTAAATCAAATGCATTATTGTACAAATTTAATCTATACCCTCATAATGTCATTCAAAGACACAATGGAGTCGTGGCCATAAAGTTCAAACATGTAAGATTGATAATGGCTTTTCAGACTTTATCCAAACCACAATATTTGAAAGACGCATTAGAATCTACAAGGAATCTCTAACAATTTAAAGGATCCACATTACCTCAAGTCATTATCACGATCCGGTTTATCCTGAATCAGCCAAAGGATGTCAAATCTTGACAGGAGCGCTGCCGGTAGCTGAATGTTCTGTTCAGCGGACTTCTTCGGGTTGTAGCGACCATAAGCCGGATTAGCAGCGGCCAAAATTGAGACTCGAGCGTTAAGTGTTGTAAGGATACCAGCCTGGAAACAAAAGGGAAATAAATATGAATTTTTTATCCAATCGATTGGTATATTATGGGTCTCGGAGTACTAGATTAACAGACTTAATTTGTGATCGTCCATATTCTAACGAGGAATGATCTAGCGGTCATAAAGAGGGAATTTGGCAATCCAGTTCACTTATGAAAGAACCACCTGCTAGTAGTTCAACAAAATTCTCGTTTTAGAGAATACATAAGTGGTTTTGACGAAGCTGAACAAGAAAGTGGGTTTCCTACGTTTGATCCACAAGCACCATGGAGCAGGACTGAAATCCTTTAGGGCTGGTTTCATCACTGGCAGCCAGACTGCTATGCTCGGCGATGTTAAGATTACGAAAACGCCGAGTATTGTAAGTGGTATAAAAGTGGTACAAAACATAATACGAAAACCGCTTGTGTTGATGCTTCGGCGACTGTGACCGATTGTTAAAGAAAAAAAAATAGTTTCTTCACGACGATCGGCGAGTGTCCCAGACAGGTCTGTCTGCGAGTAATGAAAACCAGTATTTAAGACTGGTTTTCATTTGCCGCCGATGATTGGCGATTATCTTACGACTTTTGTTCTTTATCATTGAAGCAGAAAATTATTACTGATAGACATACGATTTCACGCATCAGTGATCAAGAAGAACGAACGTTGCCCACGGTCGGCAAATGAAAACCAGCCCTAAGGCTGGTTTTAATTACTCGCAGACGGACTGCGATGCTCGGCGATGTTAAGATTACGACTGACGTTGAGTATTGCAAACGGTAGAATTGGCAAAAAAATATGCCAAAACCGCTTGTCCTAATGCATCGGCAACTGTGGCCGACTTTTGTGGACTATCGTAACAACACAAAGATTTTGTTTCGTTACGACAATCAACGAGTGTCGCAGACGCGCCTGTCAGCAAGTAGTGAACACCAGCCTTTATAGTCAATGACATTCGTACTCGTTATGGTACTGAGCTGATGTTTAGCAAATTCAGTCACTGTATGAATAATCACGGTGACAACTGAGCGCAGTATGAAATTCGAACCTTTGCGATAGAAATAGTTTGTTGTTCCATGACTTCATGAATCGCAGTTCTATCACTGTCCATCATTTTATCAAACTCATCTATACAGCATATTCCTTGATCGGCAAGAACCAGAGCACCTCCCTCTATAACGTAGCAATCACGATTACAAAACTACTTTCTCAATTAGCCACTTAAAACACTACTAATCCACTGAAAGCGAATGTTTGAAAACTTAAAAAATTGAAAAGTAAAACCCTCCAGTCAAAAAAGCAGCGCAGATTAGCAGGTGCACAATGTTTAACTTCACTTGGATGGATATGTTGCAGGTAGTTTTTCTTCATGTAATTTTACTTTTAACTAGGTTACTTTTTGAAACTAGGTAGTTTCTTAACTGGTTACTTTTTTTCAAGTAGATGCTAGTAGAATTGTGTTCAGGAATACTTATCATAAAGCTCATATTGCAGTTGCATGGGGCTAAGGTCAGAGTGAGGGTAAATAGGACTGGGGCTGAAAAAAATATTTAATGCGCAATATGATGAAATTTGGGAACTGAATGACTAGTCGAGAGGGTACGATGGTAGACCGAGAATGTCGAGGTTGCTGGTTCAAATCCATCTCGTCGAGACATTGTTCAGGTGAAGAAAAGGGTAAGGTTAATAGTTGTAGATAGCAAATGAATGGGGAAAGAGAAGAGAGAGTGAGTGGAGAAGAGTAAGATGGAGAGGGTGGTGGGAAAATATAGAGGGGGGGAATCATATATAATTGATACTTTTTAAAAGGCTTCCAAATTCCAAACCCTTAAATCACTTTTGAACAGTCGAAAAAAATTTACCTAGTGAAAAAAATTACCCTAGTCGAGAATAAAATGACCTAAGAACAAAAAAATTAATATATTATAGATGTTAAGCTTCCAGAAATTGCGAAATTAGGATAAATTATTATTGTTTGGGGGCATGCGCCTCCCAAAACATGAACAAGTATGAACAAGTAGACACGGGTAATTATTCAAACTCTAAATACTTCTTGCGGTTGTTTATAAGAAAGGTTCTATTGCCGTTTAAGCTCTTACGTGCATGCAGGTACGTGTGGGTCAAAATCCCGTGATTAGAAAGCAGCCTAACCCTCCTCACACTCTCGAGAGATGGTTTCAGGTGAGTTTATCGTAAGTTCCTGCCCACCCTGAAGCCCCACTTTGTCTACGAACAGATCGGGTATTCCTTGATAGATGCAATCATCTTTCCCCAGGAAACGTCCACCATACGCAAGTCTGGCAGCCTACGCAGTATGCATAACAAAACCTCTTACCTAATACCATTTCACTTGTTACGGGATCTCTTGTAACAGCAGCTGTCAATCCGACTCCGGAGGAACCACGGCCAGTAGTGTATTGACCTAAGTACATCAAACAATACGTCCGTAAGACTGACCACGAAATTGTACATGTTTTTTCTTCCCGCGTTGCATTATTCCTCGGGCATTTTACTGCACTACATTGTACTATGTACCAATGACATTCGATCTCGAAGATAGATATCATCTTGTATAAAACAAAACTTACAATTCAGATACGATAAATAATTAAGGCCTAGAAGAAGCAAATCTACGACCTCGATGATCTAGCAAACATGCTTCAAGTTTCGCCCTCGCCTGATTCACCGATTTACTGAACGAGATGTAGCTATACAGCAAGCCTAATGCACATTTAAGTTACACCATGGTCAACTCCCCCCCCCCCTTGAAATTTCCAGGCTGCAAGACGGCATGACCAGCATTGAAGTAATTGAAGACAAAAAGTATCACAGTACAAAAAGCGTTAGACCCCGTTTACACGGTACCGGATTCGCATGGTCACGACATTGAATTGAGGAGTTTCGACGCCAGTTTATCTCGTAAATTTATGATAATGTTGCAGAACTTAAAAACAACTAATACTAGAAAAAGTTGTTACAACGAAACACAGCGCATAGTGGCTAAAGTCGATGCCGTGACCATGCGAATCCGGTACCGTGTAAACGGGGCCTCTCGACCTACTTCTTGCAGCAAGACGATCGATGTAAGACAACAGTTGACTTTTAGCAACACCAGGATCCCCCATTAGTAAAACATTGATGTTTCCTAAAAAAAACAATGCCACGCGATAGTATTAACAATATCGCGCAGTGATGCAATATCGACTTCCACACAACATGGCTCACAGTCTCAGATCAATATAGAAACTCGTCTACCTCTAATTTTCATTCCTTCGGGGGATCTATCCACACCACCGACCAACAATAGCAGCAGCACTTTCTTGATGTCTTCATGACCATAAATTTCAGGCGCCAAAGAACTTGCCAATTTCTCGTAGAAATCAGGCTCTATAAGAAAATGTTAATTCTCATTTAAAATATTGGTAAATCTATAATAACTATACAGAGATAATCAATTCTTCTGTTTTTTACAACACAGAGTCCCACAAGACGACGATCGAAACTGCAAATTTTCGACGCTGTCTTATTGTTCGAGCATATGTCTTTGAAGTCGAAATTCGAAACTTGATTGAATAATAGATTCTAATATATTCTACTTTTTTCATATTCTGTTGTTTTACTCCACTTCTTAAAAGGCCCATTCACACGGGTGATTTTTGCTGCTATATTTCTTGTCTTGGCGTATATAATCCAGTAGATTAACTGACGAGTGTACTAGCAAAATTGTTGGCTCAAGTATATTTGCTATAGTTATCAACTCCATCACATCCTTCAACAGGAGAAAAATCGCAAGGAATATCGCCTGTGTGAACGGGCCTTTGGACAAATACATCACTTAGCGAACAGCACCTTCCGAGAGGTTTAAAATTTCTTCATCGCTCAGTTGTTGCTCATCCATCTCTTCATCTTCAGTTTTGTTCATTTTCACGATTCTCTGAAAAACACACAAAAACATAATCGCGGTCAAGAAAATGTTCCTTTCCATTTCGTTGCACTTTTATACAATATAACAAAATGGCTTTGCATTCTACTGCACCTGCAGGCGATATACTGGATATATACAGTCAGTGTAATTTGTAAAGTTGCAAAAGGAGAGTAATGGAAAGTGACTATTTGTGTTTCGATTTTGTCCCAAGATTTCAAAAGTAATGGGCGATTCCAGCTACCGACCAAATGTTGATCTGGACAAGGAAAAACGAAGTTTATCATCACAGCTTGAAAGAGAGCATCCTAATAAGATTACAAACTTTGTTTGCGAACTGTTGTAATATGCGAAAAATACAGCCCTGCGAAGTTTGCAAATCTTGTAAAGTCTTGCACTACGTGCGGACAAAAAAAAACACTTTTGAGCCTTGAATCATAAATGGCTGCAAGCAATACAAAAATGACAATATTTGCACATTTCGCAGGGCTATATATTCCGCATCTTAGACATTCACAACCAAACTTTGCAGTTTTATGTACTTACACCAGAACACACTTTTAAGCGGTGACAATGGACTTCGTTCTTCTCGTCCACACTAAAATTTAGTCTTTAATTGGAATTGTTCATTGTAAGTACAAATTTCCGATGTTTAGAAATGTTGTTCGTCTTTCGGGTATTCCACAATGTAGACATACATGTGCTTCCAAAAAAGTGTCAGACATGAGGCCTTGCGTCATGCGCATGAATCCAGTTCTCATCATGGGTAGGAATATTCCTGTGATGGCCACGTGATCACCAGGTACAGCCAATCGCGTAAGCTCGCCTCTGGCAATGATGGTCATTGAACGTGGTATATTGCCAACAGGCACTTGGTCACTATGTTCCTGCACTTTCAGTTCTTGACATTTAAGAAATTTTGATCCTCGGGTTTGTAAGTAAAGGCGTCCACCAGACCTGAAGGTGTTCAAAAAATGACAGTGCACGAAGCTGGAATGTCTTCTCGTCTTCAGACCACTAAGCGTGTTTAATTCTACACTGACCTATTCTGCAGTTCTTGGGTTTCATGCAGTGGAATATAACTATATCTGGAACGCTAAGTCAGGGGGGGGGATTGAAGCCGACTTTGTGCTCACTTTGCAAGTAGACCCAGTTTTTTTTAAATTTTTGGGAAAAAAAATAGCATTTTTTTATCTAGAAAGTTTTCAACCTAAATCTTGCAATAGTTTTGTGAAATACTTTTGAACTTAAAGAGTGACAATTGAATTTATATTATATGTAGTAAAATCTGACAAAAATTACACTTTTATCGAAAAAAGGTTGAAGCAAACACGAAAATTACAAAAAATTCGCGCGATTTTTCCCGTATTTTCTGCATTAGTTGAAAGTTTGAGGTTACACTTAAATGTTTAAACCTCCAAAATAGTATAGTTCTGTGTTAAATACACTTATTTTCAAAGTTTCACAAAAACTGAGCCATTAGCCAAAGAAAAAATAGTGTTTTTATGATGTAAAAGTATACAGCCAAGACAAAACATACGGTCATTTACGGGGGGAGATGACATTTTAATGACCCGCTTGGCTTTATCCAATCAAAGGCGCTTTCTTTTGGAGTTAGCGTTCCAGATATATTTACATTTCACTGGTTTCATGTGAACTCATATACTTGAGTGGGGGTCAACTCCAAATTGAGACACAGCTGTCATCGAAGTGAGTTCACTGTTCACTTCTTGCGTTGGAGTTGTGCTTAACAGCATTTATGAGCAATTTCATATCATTTGCTCATTCCTGTGCAGCATAAACTTTGAAACATTTGAGGTTGACCCCACTAAATGTTCTGTGCAAAACGCTTCATGAAACCTGCCAATACTACACAGTGAGTACATGTGAAAAAGCTGGTGCAGAAGATTTTTCTGCACAAATGAAGTTTACTTAGCCCTGGCTACAGTTTATTGCATTGGCAGGCATCTCACTTGTTTGTTTGACATTCTCTGCCAGGACACATAATGAGAGGCATAAATGATGTGGACATCACCTAAAACAGATTTCAACACTACTAAGAAGAAAAAGTTGATCGAAATGAGATTTGAACTAGAACTTTAATATCTGAACTGGGCAAGTGAAATATCCACAACAAACAGTTTAGTCTGAAATTCATAGTGAATCTGTATGTAACTACTTGGAAATCTTCTACTAGAATTTTTACATCAAGAATAACTGGAATGGTATTTCATCAAAATGTTTTAGCTACTGTAGGTCTAATTTTCTCCAACTTACAGTTTGGTATGATTCAGTACCACATCTGTCACATGTGTATGTAGCAACTTGAATGACAGGTTTAACTTCAGTACATCTTGTCACAATTCCTCGTATACACACCAGCTTACCAATACTCGATGCATTCACATCACGCACTGGCAGCGTGTTCTGAGTAGAAAGATGTTTGAAGTGAACTTCACTAAAAAAATCGTAAACTTTTATCACTCAACAGGCTTGTGCTAAAATAAACTACTTGTAACTTTCTATTGCAGGTTGAAACTAGTGACATTGCTGCTGGTCATGCCTACCCCACCTGGAAGATATTTACAATTATGTCCCAGCATGTACCCTTAGAATTTGACAAAAGACGGCCTCTTTTATGCCTGTTCTACTGAACACAACTTGTATGGTACTTTGATTTCATTATTATATGACATGCTTCTGCTTTTAATCAACAAATCCACTAAGCAAGGTTCTATAAAACAGGGTTCATAAATACATTGCACAGTAGTTTCCAGGACTTACAATCGTCTGAGCAACTCTGGAGGATACTGGTCACGTGGATCTCGAGCTTCGCCTTCTCGATGATTTTGACGTTCAATAAGAAGTCGATGTTCGATATAAACATCCAAAGAGTCTTTATTTTGAATCTAAACCAATGTGTTTTGTTCATCAACCACTCAGGGACTGGTTGATATGCTCCAATAATAGTGTACTCTAGTTACTGTGGAATAGCACTAGGACTGTGTGAGCAGGGTATTAGAAATTCAAGTGGAAGGTGTAGGAACCGCAAGCCACGATCCAGCAGTCTTTCGCCCTTGATGTACTCAGTCTCAAACAAAATATCAGTAGTGTCCCTTCACCATAAAACCCTGAAAGTGGGTGCTCCCTGCCCAACTTACATATGCCTCCTCCATAAAGGTACAAGTATGGTATGTACATGACCAATGTCATTTTACTGTACTGTAATTACCCAACAGAAATTGCAGTCAAAACATGGTTTCCATCAGAAAAGGAATAATTTCTAAAAGAACAAACCTCTCTATCCTTGTAATTGGGTAACAATTCATCAACTGCTTCACTAAATATTTTGCTGTATCTGCGAGTATTCTCCACTATGCGCTGAGCAAAATCTCGGTCAATCTTTAAGTTCACAAAATGCAAAAATTTCATTATATACTATCTTTTTTAATAATACACAAACAAGTACTTGTAAGATTGCAGCAGGTTTTTGTAAGATAATAAAGATATGAATCTTTATACCTCTGCTAAATCATCAAGTTCTACAAGAAGTTCCACTTGTTCTCGATGAGCAATTTTGACCTAAATATAAACAATACTGTCATGAAAAGTACACTGTTTATTATTAAACAACACAGCGCAGGATGCAATCAGGGAATATCGCTTCAGTGACATTTGACGTTCAACATCAAAGGAGAAAATTATATTCGATGGACAACAATTTTCCCTGCAGCAACAAAAAACAAAGGCGTTCATCAAGCATCTGTGATATTTCAGAACCAGGCTTAATACCTGGCTTAATTATTCGCTCTGATAATCTCACAAATATACAATTACTTTCACAGTCATTTTTAACTGACTTTACACCACAAGTTTGCAAGTTCTTTTCGAACTTCCTATTTACATTCCAAATTTGGAATATTGGGGGTGAGTTCAAAACGAACTTCATAACGAACTTCGCAATTAACTTTGCTGATGAACTTGTGAACTTGGCGAATGTGATGAAGATCAATGTTGGAACACTAGTAAATACTACAGTTCCAACACTGAACTTCATCAAATTCCACCAGTTCCCAAGTTTGTCACAGCAATTTAGTTAAATGGGAAGTTCATTATGAAGTTCGTTTTGAACTTACCACCCAATATTCCAAATTTGGAATGTAAATAGGAAGCAGTGTTGCCAAATGAAATCTCAAAATATTCATGTTTGCTTACGTCAAAAGTTCATAAAAATGACAAAAAGTTCATATATCTAATTTTTAAGATCGGAAAATCTCGGAAAACGT
>JAODVM010027781.1:0-38815 GCA_025400095.1 Phenganax marumi
GGAAATTTGCAAAGATGCCAGCGGGGTTCACTGTCAGTTCAATGTTCAGAGAACCACTGGTAAGTAGCAACGGGTGAAACGCTACACTGCCCCTCAAAATCTGACCGGATTTCAGCTGTTTCTAAGGGCAGTTTCTTTTCCCATTGGGAGGCCAGAGCCCCCTTAACAAAGCGTCTGGTTTGTCAATACACATACTAGCTATGGTTTATTAGCAAAATTATTTTCCTGTCATGACATAGTTATAAAGACATTGAAACTGTTATTCATACAGTAAATGAGCTACCTTACCATTTATCATTGAAGATAACAAACTGAAAGATCGTCTTATGCATAGGCTACACGAAAAAGACATGCGTGCAAAAACCGCACCAGGGTTCATTTGAGAAAACTAGCCTCCTTGTATGTCAAGCAGCGAATTGCGCAATGGGAAGGCTATTTAAATTACTCCAGATTTGCAGCGCGAATTATATTTGATGGTGATTGGACTCAATCTACACCCGACGTCAAAATTAAACCTTGCATAGCGGCGTAACTCGCGCTCGTCTGCAGAAGATTCTCGATTTTATTCTCGTTAATTTCTCGTATTTTTAACGGTACACGTGCTTGCCGAGCAAAACGTCACGTAACAACCAACCCTTGCCCGTCTCTGCATTTTAAAATATATGATTCTTTTGAGAAAAAGAAAGTAGCAACACGAAGTCCTCATTCAAGTCAATCTGTATTTCTACAGGCTGAGTCATTTCAATGAAAAGTTCCTTATTGCAGTATAAGTAGTGCTTGACTACTTCAGATTTTGTAAGTTGTTAGCTCCCCGCTTTGTCAACAGTAGATCAGCCGTACATGCATGCTTTTCAGCAAAGAATTCAATGCAAGAAATTGAGAGATTTCAAATTTCCGGCAACCTGAAGGAATCTGTCGAGTGTTGAAGTCGTCAGGACTACAGCCATGTGCTGTTGAAAGTTATCATTTCAATATACTATTTTTGCGCCCTGATGAAACCACTATAGCTGACCCGTGAAACAAATATGCTCTAAGATACTTTCATTCACTGATTCAGTCTAGATAAAAGACTTAGATAATCTCTAACTTGCTGTTCCGGAAAACGAGCTACCTGGCTGTGTTGTTCTGTTTCTATACATATTGCACGTATTGAAAAATTGAAAGTGGCAATATGTCAAACATTCCCAAGCATAACTGCGTGAAAATTGCGAAAATGTCTTGACGTGTCCAGTGAAATATCAGGTATATATTGTGTCATCCAACCTACTGTTGCGTTTTTGTCGTTCAAGCAAATGAATTTCTCCAGTTTCGTGGTGACTTCTTGCCGGGTATATCGTTGCATGGGGAGTCGAAGAAGGATATACAGCCCCGTTCATCCAACTGTTCTAAGAACAAAACCTTATTGTATAGTGACTTTTTTTTGAGAACTTGATAATTTTGTACCTTACAACAATATCGTCACTGTTTTTTTAGAACCGCCAACTGATAGCGTGTTAGTGCGCTTTCAAATTCTCACACGATAATCAAGAGATTGTGCATGTGTTTGCGGTCGTACCATAAAGGATAAATAGACATAAAATATTTGAAACTGATATAGCTACCAAATTGTGATAACCAACTGTACAGCTATGCAATTACATTTCATGGTTGCTCTCAATATGACTCTGACCACTAGTAACGGATATATTCGTGATTTACGATTTTCCGCTAATAGCCATTGATCTGTCAACTGCACTTTACTGCCGTGATTGTCAATTGTCTGGTTGTATACGTGAAGAAGTTCTATATGCGAAAAATCCATCCAGCGTTTTGCGAATACTCCAGTTTCACTGATAAAGGTGTCTCTTCTGGTCAATGTGGCTTTCGAAAGAGTGGTTTAGAATTAGTAAGCACCCCCTAAACTCACACATCTAGTTAATATATGTTATAGTTCAGCAAACTAAATCTTTTATGCGGAGAACATGTTCTACTCTCGTTTTTGTTTCAGCTATTGTAGCTATTGATATTATTTACTGTGAAAAAAACTGTTTCCTGTTACAAAATGTAGTGACGTATTGTTTTAACGCGCAGTATGACCCTAGATTTTACAAAGATTAATTTTCTAGCCAAAACGGTATTGAACGACTGACGTTCACCTTATCACTGCCTGTGTGCTTATCCAGCAGTACAGCTGTGAGAAGTATAGCATTCCTACCATCCCGAACCTTTCGCATCTTGCTTGTGTCTTGCGAACGTTGTGGCAAGGTTTTGCTTTGAATTCAAAAAGTTAGATAGAAGGAACAAGAGTTCTAAACTTCTGGTACGTTTTACTCATATATGTTGACTTATCAAGTTATTTATCATTTTCATTACCTGCAAGACGAGCCTTGTTTGTTTTGTAGATGTTCTAACCCTGGGCTGTCTTCAATTCTAGGATTATTATATAGTTATATAGTACTGCTAAGATTACAATATGTACTCGAAATGTGAATGATGTAAAAGTTACAAAAGACGCTGGCGAACAATAGACAATTTCCTAAAATTGTGTGTAACAGTTTTAGAATATGGTGACGTGCAGATAGTAGTAGTTTATTCGCGCAGATCATTGCAACACTAGCTTGTTCATTTATACTACTACTACAATGCCCAGTAGAATTAAAGATTTACAAAACTGTTCTAATAGGCGTGTCCGCATGCTGTGCGAATTTAAAAAGTATTTTGAAGTTAATGTATATTTTTCCCTGCGCGCATACTGCTAATATAGAGCCACCATGCCCATTGCGTCTGGCGCCTAAACAGATTAGGCCAGGCTAGTTGAAGAAGTCTAATCTTTGGTAAACTGTCCTTTCTGAATTCCTTTATGGAGTCGTAGAAGATTTTTAAACTTTGCAAATATTTTATCACGACTATTTTTGTCGAAAAGATTGTCTAAATAAGTGCGCGTCATTTCCAGACTTTCAATCTTAAAAGCTGTGTCATCATCATAAAGTTTGTTTTCTCCAAAACAACAGAGCAAAGATGTAAATCTCCAATCACTCCTATACGTTCTCTTCATGCTGTGCCAGAAGGCGTGTTGCAGGCTATTGTCATCCAGGGTTGTCCTGATTCTCGTTGCAGTTATATAGTCTTAAAAGAAACTATAATATTCTGTGATGACAGACGCTATAAACCAGTATCTTGCAGTCGCCCGAACTATTGATATTCATGAAATTCCGATAATTCCAAATTCTTTCCGCAGTGCAATGGCATGATTGGTATCAGTAGTTTAGTCTGCCTGTAGGTAATGTTGTTTTAATACCTCAGAAATTGTGATAGTTAATCTATTTGGCAATCAAGATTGAATATTTTAATGATATGGATTTGTCCCAGAAGACAATCGGTTCATTGTGCACGGTAGTTTATCTCTCGCTTTTCCTCACGTTTAGACGTCGAACTTTGATGCGCCGAACCTAATGCGAATGAACTGAACATCTCTAACACCTTTTTCTGAGCGAACATGCATTCGTTTTAGATTTGACTTTTAAAACCTGACCTTATTAGGTTACTTGGCTGAGTTACTAGGTTACTTGGCTTTGTTAATGTTTGAAGGCAGTTTAAACCTCTACATATACCCGCTAATTTTAAGGTGCGCCATTTTTGCGAATATAAGTAAAATTTAGTGTTTGAATTCCTGCTCATTTTTGGAGAATAGGAGACAAATATGCAAATATGTTTAAAACTTATTCCAGCATAAATGCTGGAATAGGTTTTGTGTTGCAGTTAATGTGGTATTTCAATCAATTGTTTCATTTATACATTTACAGGATTGATATAAAGAGAAATGGATATAAAAGTGTTCGTTTGCATTTTATTGTTTGCTGGTCTTCTAGTAGAAGCTGAAATTGAGCGGAAGTTGAAAGGTAGTTTGAAATTATCTTGCTTAACTTTTGGATGATTTTTTGGTTCGTTGTTACATGCACAACACAAATACAATGGGATAGAAATTCTCCGGAAAAGAGATGGCCTGTCATGAGGCCTGTCAAGAAGACTTAAGTGAAAATTAATGAAAGCTTGTACAATCGCTGATTTTCAAGCACCGATCTGGTAAAGAAATTCCAATGAAACGTTTTGTCGCGTCTATGTTTTTCGTCGTTATTTGTTGTATTGCACTCTATTGGAATCTCCAACTGGCAAGATGCTGACGACCCTAGGCGCTCGATCTTTCCACGCGGCGGCGCCGCAACTCAGGAACATGCAGTCTTCCACTTGACATACCCTCACATCCTTAGACTTGTTTAAATGATCTCTTAAAACTCATCTTTTCCGGCAAAGTTTTATTGACTTTTATAAGCTATAGATACTCGTTTAAAGAATATTTGTGGATGTTTTACTGTAAAAATTCTTGTGAAGCACTTTTGATCTGTCACTGTGAACTGGGCTGCATAAGTAATTCATTTTATTATCAATATTATTGTTGTACAATATTTCATTGTCGTTATTGTTTTGTAGATAAATGCAACTCGCCAGTAGATATCGCCGTCGTGGTTGACGACTCTAACAGTTTATCTCCCAGTGATTTTCCTGATGTAAAAAATTTCATCAAAAAATTTGCAAATGTGTTTCATGTTTCTGCGCATGCGAGTCACATGTCTGTGATGTTAACTGGAACACGGGTCCGTGTCGAGATAGGCTTAAACAAAGTGGGTGCAAACAGAAACAAATTTCCTAAAGCTGTTGATGGTTTGAAAGCGGGTGGAGGTGTTTGGAATTTGCACCGGGGTTTGCATCAAGTGAAAGATAAAGTTTTCACTCTGAAAAATGGTGTTCGTGATTTTCTTCCACGAGTCGTAGTGGTTCTTACAAGTGGACAACAATGGAGCAGGGACCGCAAGACAGACCACGCAGTTTTGAAAAACACCGCCAAGAATCTGTTCGATATCGGCGCTGAAACGTACGTTGTTGGCATTGGCAGTCGCGTCTCGAGGGAAGAGCTTGCGTTGATGGTGAAGAATGCGAGTGAACATGTTTATGAGGTTGATAACTTTAAAGACTTGGATGATTTGGCTCTGCGGCTCGCTAATGATATTTGCTACAAAGATCTTGTTGGTAAGAAGTAAAAGCTACCATGCTATAAATGCAGAATTAAACCCTGCGCAAACTAGAAATCGTAGAATCAATATTGGTTTTCTGTTAAAACTTTAGTCGCTGATGTATGCTCGACAGAAACAAAAAAGTTGCGTAAATTTTTTAGTAAAATTTAATTGAATGAAACAATTGTTTGATGTTTTCAGGAAAATTAGCTGTTTGCCGCAGTAAGGTGGATGTTGGTTTTATCGTTGACTCGTCAGGAAGCATCAGCAATGCTGGTTATGTAAATATGAAAAATTTTATGAAGGGTATTGCAGTGTACATGGGTTTTAAGCCAGGTGGTACGCATATTGGTATAGTGTTATACAGCAAGAAAGCTGACATGTGGACAGAATTTGGTAAACACGCAAGCTTGAGGAAACTATTCCGTATTATATGGAAGATGCCTCATTACCAAGATGTAACTCGTATTGACTTGGGACTTGATGTTGCCAACACTAAACTGTTCACAACTGCGGCTGGCATGCGTGATGATGCGAAAAAGGTTGCAATATTGTTCACTGATGGCGTTCAAACAACAGAAGGTGTCACTGACTTGATTCCACTCCGTGAAGCAGCAAATCGCCTGAAGAACAGAGGAATCGTTGTCTTCGCGGTGGGTATTGGGGCAGCGGTTCAAAGAGAACAACTTTTGGAAATCGCAGATAGCGAAGAGAATGTGATCATGTTAACTTCGTTCGCAGAACTCCAAGAGAGTGCGAACAAGATTGCGGCTTCCACCTGTGAACAAGTTGTAGGTATGCCGTACATCTCCACTACTGCATATTGGTTCAAAAGTTTCTTTCAATAAAATTCTCTGTTGAGGTGCTGGTAGTTTGTACTCCGTTCTACACTTTGCTCTTATAAGAAGAATCTATTTTTTCCTTCACCGTATTTCTCCCTATTCAGAACTGCATAATGCAAATTTGAACTGCTTTCAAAAGAAAAGCGTGTCGTATTTAAGCCCGTTCTCCACTACGCGAATTTGTTCGCGCGAAGAAGAAATCTGGCTACGTGATTGGCTCATTTTCGACTTTTTCGCGGCAAATTATTTCGCTAGCCAATCACGTTGCCAGCTTTCGTCTTCGCGCGAACAAATTCGCGTAGTGGAGAACGGGCTTTAGAACCCGCCAAGCGATGTTCAACATTTGTACAAACCTATCAGGAATGCCATGCTCGTGTCCACGTATCATTAAATCGTTTCTTTCTTAGCTCCACCTGTGTTGAACTTCACTCAATCTATCTATGATGCAAAAGAAGCCGACAAGAAAGCAGTTGTTAGGATAGTTGTCACGGCTGGTGAAGTAGTTAGTCCTCTTAACATAAGGTGCGTATTCAGTTCTTGACAAGTTTACTCGGGGTGTCCCAGAAAGAGCAGATCTACTTCTTCGCATCAAATTACGCTGAGTATTATCCATGATTTATGTTTAATGTTGCAGTGTTCGCGCAAGCCCTGCTACAGCGAGCAATGAAGATTTCTCTTCCGCCGTACAGACCCTGACATTTCAAACTGGTGAAAGAGGACCACTTTCTGTTGAAATTCCTCTGAACGATGATGCCCTGATCGAATCTATAGAAACGTTTATGGTCGCAATGTCGTCGACATCCCCGCTGGCAATATTAGGAAAGCCTTCCTTAGTGAACATTATTGATAACGATGGTAAAAAATACAATTCTTAATATGATTGACTATCCATAGCTGTCATGCGCAGGAAAATTTTATCCAGATTTGGTGTGCAATTGAAAGATGTGATAAAATATCCGGAGAGCTTAAAAAAGCACTCTGCCGACCAAACTCTGAGTTCGAAAAATATCCAACACTCTTTTTAGTGAATTCTATCCTTAACGTTGTATAAGACTATCATGATATTTAAGCTTTTTAATGTTAATTCGATGTTGTATTGTTCATGTGCTCTTAGTTTCTCGACCCGTCATCAACTTCACTCAGGCAGTTTACAGCGTGGAAGAAAGCAAAGGTCTAGCAGTAGTTGGGATCTTCGTATCAGCCGGTGTGGTGTCTGAACCGTTGACAGTAAGGTATACGAAAGAAGTGGTGTGATTGAGCCTCTTCCTGTATAATACAAAACAATCAGTTTGAAGCTTGATAGTAACCCGCCAACAAGTACATTTGATCGTGTCAACTTTGGTTTGGTATTAGTAACTGCACAATATAATTTTGTTGCAATAGGAATTATTTTGCTTTCCGACCAGTTTAAATTCACCTGATCAATGCACAACTTAATTTGTCTTCAGTGTAACTGCAAGTCCAGGAACAGCT
This sequence comes from Phenganax marumi, assembly GCA_025400095.1. Classification (NCBI taxonomy): domain Eukaryota; kingdom Metazoa; phylum Cnidaria; class Anthozoa; order Malacalcyonacea; family Clavulariidae; genus Phenganax; species Phenganax marumi. Next base: position 7,364 of record JAODVM010027781.1, read on the forward strand.
AGAGATGGTGAAGATTATGATGGTACTGTCCAAGACGTAACATTTCAACCTGGTGAAACTGGACCAAAGAATGCTGAATTTACTTTGGTGGATGACTTGGAAGATGAACAAGTAGAGACGTTCACTGTTTCTCTCTCATCTTCATCAAGAGCAATCTTGGGAGATCCTTCTTTGGTTAATATACAAGACAATGATGGTATGCTCGTTGTGTGCTTTATCATAGTAGTAAGAAAACAACTAATGATGGATAATTATTCACTGATTTACCCAAGTTTCCGTTTTGGCTGTATCGTACTGTTGACTTCGTGCCTAACTTTAGTCGCTCATTTTCTACATTATCATTTTTAATTATTGAAATGTTCTCATTTTCTTTCTTAACTTTCTTAACTTTCTTTCTTTCAAATTCTTTCTTAACAATTTGCATATATTGATATTCTTCATTCCTACAGTTCCACCACCGCTAATCGAGTTCACTAAATCTGTGTATGAAGCGCAAGAGAAAAATAGAAAAGCAGTTGTCAAAGTTCATGTCACTGATGGTGAAGTATCGGAAACTATCAGTCTCAGGTAGTTACACAGTTCAAAATCGAGAAATGAACTGCCACAGAGCAAACTTAACAACCAATTTCAGCAATTAAACAAAATCATCTCAAAGAATATTAGGCCACGTTTTCAAACGGAATCCGTTTCACAAAGTAGCAGCATTGACTTCCACCTCCTGAAACTTCTCCGACTTACTGTTTGTTTAATCCTCTACTATCACTGTTGTTTCAAGCGCTAAGCTCGTCTGTAAATGGTTGAACTGTAAGTAGTAACTGTAAGGAACCGGTCCTGTGCGAACGAGGCCTTAGTTTAAAGTATTCGAGGTCACGTTCCTCCTTTGATTCGACGGAAGTTAATGATGTGTATACCCTGTGTTCTTGTACAGTACAATAGAAGGCATCAGATTCACTACAAGATGCATTCCTTACGATTTCACTCGTGTATTCATCCTCCTTGCTTTCTCTCGCATTGTAGATTGTGACACATAAATCCTCAAAATATTGCTGAAATGAAAACATGCACCACTAGCACACATTTACCTTTCAGTATAACTGCAAGTCAAGGAACAGCTACAGAAGGTGAAGATTATGATGGTACAGTCCAAGATGTTACATTTCAAGCTGGTGAAACTGGACCAAAGGATGTAGAATTTACTTTGGTGGATGATACTGACGTTGAACCATCAGAGACATTTGAAGTCTCCCTTTCATCGCTTTCAAATGCAATTCTGGGAAAGCCTTCAACTGTCAATATTAACGATGATGATGGTATGGTTGCTAGTGTAGAGGCTCACTCATGTGCTTTTTGCTAATTTGCATCAATTATCTTATTAAAGCGTGAATTGTTCATTAAATTCATTTAGTAATCCGTATCGGTTTTACAAAACCTGTCTACGTCGTGCAAGAAGATGATAATACCGCTGAAGTTCAGGTTATCGTGACGTCGGGCGCAATTACTTTTCCTGTGAATGTGACGTAAGTAACTGGCGTTATCACGTAGTCTCTTGTATGAATCTTTCTCCCCTCTTTTTTTGGAAACTTAAGTAATTCCTTTAGAAATGAAATCTTTTCCTACTTTTAATCTGGAGTAATGTTTTTAATAAGGCTCTTTCTGTATAAGTATATTGACATTATAGTTGCTGGATCGATCAAATTCGAGGCGGAGCTAGTGAATAATACTAAGTATTGGCAGATCACTTTGAAATGAAGCAACATCACCATCCTGGTGATAGCTTGAATTTAGCTGAAGCTTCTTTGCTTTTGTAGTGTGAGCGGCAATCCTGACTCGGCTGGCTTGTCAGACTTCAAACCACAAACGGTGACAATAACTTTCCAGCCTGGAGATAGCGGCCCCAAGTCAGTGTTCTTTGATTTAGTTGATGATAACGACGATGAACCGGATGAGCAGTTCAGAGTATCGCTGTCTTCAGAAGATCCAGTGAAATTAGAAAAACCTGCTTTTGTGAATATCGTTGACAACGATGGTAATTGCTGCTTGTTAATTCGATGTAGATTTTTATAACCTAAACATGTATCCACATGTGTACCTCGGACCTACTTTTTGTAAACAGAAACTCCGAAAATTTGTATGACCAGTAAGGATGATTGTCATCCATTTGCTACCTGTGAGGATACTGGACCTGGTCTTCACAAATGTACTTGTAAAAAGGGATTTTCTGGAGATGGAAAAAATTGTAAAGGTGCTGTGCTCCAGAAGTGTGGTTTATACCATGCCATACCAGTAGTAAATCTTTGCTATTTATTTGTAGTGATTGCATTCAGTTTCTCCAGTCCAGTCTACGACGTTGAAGAAGATGAAAAACCTTACATTGAAATTCGTTTAGCGTCTGGCGAATTGAGGGAACCCGTTACCATTGAGTATGTAGAATTTAATTTTTTTCTCGTTTTACGTGGGTTAATTGTTCTTACCTTGCATTGTTGGGTTTAAGTAAGCTTCAGGCGCATATAGCAACAACTCGTGGTCAAATTTAAAAGTTCATACGCTTATATATAAGCAAGGAATTGATACTTATTATTCAACGCAAGCGTGTGCAAGTAATACATGTATCATGGAAACAGTGAACATCTATTTCTCATAGCTAAGTTTACCACCATCTGCTATAATCCTGCAGTGAAATCCTGCTATTGGTTAGACTGCATTCGTGTATGATAGACAACAATTACTTCCATAATAGATGAAATCAGAGCGTTCTGTAAGTAATATTATTTCGAATTAATGACTCTCATATTCCAGAGTGAAAACGGTGAAGGGGCAAGCTGATGATACAGATTTTACTCCATTAACGACATACGTTACATTCCAACCTGGTGAAAAGAAGAAGAGAATAGAAATTAACTTGATTGACGACGATACGAGTGAACCCACCGAAGAATTTACCGTGAAACTTTCTTCTCCATCAAGTGTATCATTTGGTACTCCAACCAGGATCAGGATAAAAGATAACGACTGTGAGTATATTCTTTAAGAGAGGTTGGTCCAGTTAGTCGATTTCTGTCCTTAGCTACGGTTTCAGGATTGTATATTCGGTATATCAGATAATAATAGGGAACTACCAGTGGCAGAATAGTGCCAGCATTGTTTATAAATGATTGTTTTTGCAGCTCCTTTACCAGTGGTAAACTTCACTCAATCTGTGTACTATGTGCCAGAGAAAGACAAAAAGGCAGTCATTGGAGTCGTCGTCACTGATGGCAAATTGTTGGAACCGATCACTATCAGGTGACTAGAAACATTTGAAGTGTTTTTCGGTAGAAATATAAAAAAGCTATGCAGTAGCAACTCGTAACACAGATTTCATTTCATTTTCAGAGTGTCTTCAAGTCCAGGAACAGCTACAGATGGTGAAGATTATGTCGGTTCTGCCCAAAATGTAACATTTCAACCTGGTGAAAGTGGACCGAAGAATGTTGAATTTCCTCTGTTGGATGATACTGATGTTGAACCGTCAGAGACATTTGTTGTTTCTCTCGCATCATCTTCAAACGCCATTCTTGGGAAACCTGCAACCGTGAACATTCAAAACGACGATGGTAACCAATAAGCAATCTCGTAATTCATTAACTGGACGTCTTCTTGCTTCACCTTGCCTTTTCCTAAAGTTATTTGGCGACTTTTTTTCGACCTATATCATGTTCTCATAAAATAACAAAGCTTTCTTGTGATCTAGGTAAAAGATGTGCCATGGATATCGGTTTTCTGATTGATTCAACCTCGAGCATGCGGAACTGCAACTTACAAAAAGAGAAAGATTTTGTAAAAGAACTAGCAGGATATTTACATATTTCCCCAGACGCAACACGAACTAGCGCTATTGTTTATGGAACTGACAGTTCGCTTGTAGAAAGATTCAATGATACGAGATCACTTCAAGAGTTTAGATCTGACATTGACGATCTTCCTTTCAAAGGAGGAAAAGCAAATTTAGACAAAGCATTACATTTAGCAGCGTCTGCTATGTTTACTGCGGATAATGGCATGAGACCGAATGTTCCCAAAGTTCTTATAGTGCTGAATGATGGTGCTCAAAAGGTGATAACACAATCTTCCAAAAATATTTCTTCTATGTTGCACAAACATGAAGTACGGGTCATTGTCGTCGGAGTGGGTGAAGCTGACCGCGATCTTTTGGCTCAAATTGTTGCGTCCCCTCAAGATTTAATTGTCGTCGACAGATTTGAAGATGCGAGAGAAAAGATGGCTGAAATATTTGAAAGTTTCTGTTCAAGACGTGGTAAGCTTCTGTTTTAACTGATTGGCGTCGTTATACTGGATCTTCATGCAATATCACTTTTGTATTTAGAAACCAATGGTTGCCAGCTTTTAAAGAAATCTCTTGATTTAAATATTGGTGGATGTGTTAGTGAAGAACCGGTTGAAATCGGTAGGAATGAACCAATTTAACCTTTAGCCAAACTGCTAGCCTTGATTGATAAAATGCAATTTTTAAATAAATTGCACCGTGTAGATCAAGTACTCCGTCAAATTAGCTTATACCAGATGATTGTAGGAAGATCGATGCATGTTCAAAGTGGTATAGTTCTTGTCATCCTACACATTCCTTAAAGTTTTCATCGCGATGGTCGATTTCCCAACCTCCACTTTATCAAACCACGCGGATGTGTTGCTATGCTTGCTTCTCACAATCTCTTATACGCTCTAGTTCCTCCGCCTGCGAACAGGTGGAGGTTTAAAATGGCCAAGTCTGTGTTCGTTTTTTTGACCACAGAAACCGGCGCTTCCACAGTCACCCAAAACGCAGCGTCGTTTTGAATAGTGTACATCAGTTGACATTCGTGGATGTAAATGGGTGTGAAAAAACCTCTGGGCAGTGCTTGAGCCAATGCAAACGCGTTGCCTGCAGGCGGAGGGAACGCCTAGTAAGGCGTCTTGTTTAGTTTTAAAAGTTGCGTATGTCAGTTATTGTTTCTTCTAGGCGTGTGTGCCGGAGATTGCTCGTCATCGTCGAACTTTGTAAAACGACATGGATTTTATGAAATGAGCTGTGGCTGTTGCAAAGCGCAAACAAAAGTGACGAGAGTTGTTAAAATGAAATGCAGCATGATGACTTACCAACGATTTACCATCCAAGAAGCTGCATCGTGCTCATGCGCATCTTGCGAGCCATCTTGCGAGTCTTGCCAGATACCTGCTCAATAGATAAAACGAGTTTGAAGAAGACATATTGTGGAAAACACTCATTCTAGTATAGTACAGTATAGTTTTGCATGATTGGATAAATAGTCAGAGAAAGTAAGAGACAGTTGGACCCGGGATAATAATCCCAGAGAAATTTTTTGACTTGAACATCGATGAACAGTTTTAGGAAATGCGTATTTAGTTCTCTATCATTTAAGACAAATTAAGAACAAATTTGATTTGAGCACGTGCATCATGTGCAGGCAAACAGTATAGAGCGAAATGAAACCTCGCTCGCGTTGCCGCTTTTTGTATCATTGCAGCGATTTTGTGTTTTAGAAATAAACAAGATGAAAAGTGGATCGTTGGCAAGCCCTATAGAAACTTCAGTTTTTGAAGGTAATTCGTTTTTCTTTGCACAGCAGACTGTAGCTTCGTGAACACTATTTTCAGGTCACTCAATCAGGAACTGATTTAGTTTCACGTTCGCGCAACGAAACGAAATGGAGGGATTTGATGCAAAAAGATTTTTGGCGGTGTACATCCTTGTTGGACCTTTTGAATGTTGCTATGCTGCTGTAGTTGCTTGATTACATAATATGTTGAGGTTACCAATGGTTGCACATCACCGTTGAGTCAGTCAATTAGAGCCTGGTTTCAACGTTGATCGTCACTGTCGTAAACGGTCACGCTGTCACTCAACAGCTAAAATATTCTAATTCCCTAGTCGTAAATATCATGGAAAAAGATACCTATTATCTGCTAATAACTGCTTTGCTGACAAGTAGTTTGAAATTGTTCTGCCTCGGCTGTTTGTGAAGATAAGCTCATGAAAACTAGGCGTAAAGCAAGAGAGCATTATCTACATATGACAGTCGGCTATTTTCAAGAGGCTTATGAAAATTAGCGTTAATTTAAAACAACTTGAAGTTTTGTTACAAGTACTTATTGACATACGGTGTGTCCAAAAGCGAGCTTTATTGGGAACAAAATTGAAACCCTGTCAAACATTGACCATGTTCTGATAAAAATATCTATCTTATACTGCGACAATTATCCAGTGCAGAATTGCCGCGGACAATTACGCATTACTAGAGGTCAACCATAGTCAGACGTGAGACGTGACATGTATACTATTTACACAAGATGAATTTGATCAGACAGAATTTTTTCGTGTAGAGCTACGGCGTCTGCGAAAAGTGACAAGATGAGAACGTATCCTTTACATAAGGCGGCCGAACTAGAGCACGATCTATGCCAACGCTTTGGTAATATATATCATATTCGACATTCTGTGCAAAACAGTTCATGCAACCTTTTTTGTATTCAGAGCTCATGTATCAGCACGCAAGGTTTTTTTAAAGTCTTTTTTGAAACCTGAAGTAGCCAAATCGAGTGCATGAAGAGCACGTACAGATGCGGCGTGCAGCTGAAGAACTTCATCAGTCATGAACAAGGTCAGCATATAGTTAATTTTAAAAAGTTAGGAACTTTTCCTTTTACTTTAAAGACTACTCGCTTGTCATTTCTCATGATTAAGTCACTTTACGCTTCAAAACAAATTGAATTTTCCCATTTATCTGTAAAGCTTTAGACAAATCAATCACTCATGCAATTCTTGAATTTTAAGACGACGAACCGACACGCACTGAGGAATGATGGAGGTGTGTTGTTTCTTCAAAAATTTTAAAGCAGAGACAATCTCATTACCACCGTTTTTGGTTACGGATCAATGAGACAATTTAGACGCAAAACTGCAACAAAAGAAAGAGTTGATTGGAAAATAACGCTTTCATGAGGAACGTACGTGTTGCTCGCCTTAAAAGGAAGAATCTCAATTGAATAATTTTAAAACTCTAATTTGACTTCATAAATCATTAGTTTTCAGCACTCATTACACCCAGCAAGAAAGAGTCGATATTTTAAATACCATTCATGATTTTTATAAAGCAAAACTGCAAAATGGTATCAAACAAACAGTTCACGTCGAGAACAAATCCATTGAATGCTGTGCGTGCATGACGCTCAATGTGTTAATTATTTGCTCATCCACTCATTACAGCACCATCTTTTCGTGTAAGTGCAGCACTATTTCATTATCCTGTTCAGTTGACGTACAGCCTGATAAAGTTAAAACCGTTGGCATGGTTTGTAAGAACAGTAGGTAAATGTTTTTATTCAAAATCACAGGTTTATCATCAGGTCTTCCACCATGCCCAGCATGGCATACTGCACACCTATTTCACATCACCGGCTATACAACTACCGACGGAACCTTAAGAAAAAAACTAGGCATACCATTGGTGACGCTTCCGCGGCTGCTTTCAGTAATAATCTTGAAATTTCTACCAGATGGGCTATTGTTTAATAAACTATCATAACCAAACGGGCGGTGATGGCGTCTGTTGTCGTTTTTCTGCAACCGATTTCTTGGATTTTCCAGACAGATCTTATCCTGATATGAATGAACGACAAGCCATTTCGGCATCTAAAAGACGTCTTATAATACAATACAAATGTAGACAACGTTCAGATTGTTAAACTGTATCAACACACGATAACACTTCCTAGTAAAGATTTCAACATGTACGTCTGGATAGGAACAGTATGTCATATGTGGCCTTGGTTATGTTCAAAACAGCAAAACAGTATGAGCGCAAAATTCTCTTCACATTTGCTTAGCATAATTTCATTTCCTCCACCTTAACCATAATTCTTCAAAACAGTTTGCACCATGAACACAAATAAGACGCCAAATCGTATTTTTAACCATTTGCATTGTTAAACTGTGACATATATTGCAGGCCGCCGACATTCTTTGCCTGCGTAAGCTATATCAATTTAATCTTCCGTAAACATATTTCGATAAACGGTGGTGGCTCAATTTGTGGTTAGGAAAAGGCCATAGATTATGCAAGGAATTCATTGGTGTTACACGATATGGCCCTCGTAACCCACTGTAGGCAAGACCTCGGTAAAAAAAGTGGACAAATGGGGTAACAGGTCAGATGCCAAGAAATTATGAATAAAAAATAATAAAAATTGCTCGATACAGTCTACCTGAGTGAACTATACTGAAGTATCGAAAGGTACGGTCGAACTTTTCTAACAGGGTGTCTGTGTTATAGAGGTGTAACAAAGTGTCTCCTGAGTGGCATCCGTTGACGGAAAGCTTCGACTGCATTATGTTGCCAAGAACTAATTTTCTCTTAAATGATGACAGAATTTTGGCTCCGGATCAGTAATGTAAGACGAAAGTATTAAAAAAGGTTGTCAAAATTTTTAACCAATAAATATTCAGGATGCGTCCTAAGAAAAGTCAACCAGTGTTTAGGCAAAACAGGTAATCAGCTTGGCAACCTTGTATGTTTACAAAATCAGTAATAATCTCACTGCGTGCCTTTACCAAGCCTGCTTTAAGACGTATCCTGTATTTACCTCTTAAAAGATTGTTGGGATAGCACCAAGGGATTGCTGGGATAGCGTCAATTGCTAATTGCGTGCTTGCCTAGTTCATCTTACGACACTTCACAGATTAAGAAAAAGTCTGCTAACTCACGTATACACCTCTGCCAGGATGGGACATGTGTATCCACTTCTGTCTCTGTTTTTGCCTCATAGACCAACGTTTGACTTTGATAAATCCATCACCACAGCTAGAAAGAACAGTAAAACTGCAAAGTGTGGTTGCAAAATGTTGTATAATGTGGAAAATATAGTCTTGAAAAGTTTGTAAATTTGTATATAATAATTGTTGCATTACGTGCGAAAATTGCTACCGCTTTTGAGCCGATGATGGTAGCAATTTCCGCATACACAGTACAAAAACATGCAAAATTGGCAAACTTCGCAAGGCTATATTTTCCCCATACTTTAACATTTCGCAACCAACCTTTGCATTTCTCCTAAATTTAAGTTGTTCTTTCTTGTTGTGGGAATAGATTCTATGCTTTTTTAAATGCGAAAGTTAGTCCATAATCCAAATTGTCCCTTGTTTTAAAGGCAAATGCCATAAGGTGATTCATTATAATAAGAACGAATAAATATCTTTATTCAATATCTTTATAATAAGTGTTACGCAGCTAGCAAGACGCTTTTCTTTAACTATTAGATAATAACTAGATATATGTTAGAAATCAGAGTATATAAGATGCGAGGAGGCATGTCTACACCATTGGTCTACACCAGTCCTGACAACCATAATTATGGTGGCTATGTTCCTCTCACGTTGATATGCTGACCAGTAATTGTTCCACGAGTTAACTAAGTCCAGTTTTCAAAACCGTTGGCATTGGTGATAATATCTGTGAAGACGGTCACACTTAAGTACATTATAGTTTGTCTATTTTCACTTTAAATTATCTGTCACTACCCTTCAGGTACTGAGAATATGCTTTTTATCTTTTTCTCGTAAAATGCAGTATTTGTTTAATGGTTTTAGATTGGCAGAGCTTGTTTTAGTCCCAATTCTTACAAATGCATACGGCTGTACAGAAAGTACTAAAGAAACTGATAATAAAATGTAATAATTTCGCCCATCTTCAGCCCTCATCTGGAAAAATCGATGGACTTGGCTGGAGCCGTTTCGCAAATCAATTGGTACAAGATTTAAAACATGAGAGCTGGGAGCAGCAAATTGACCAATTCATGAAAGGGTTGATGAACTACCCGTACATGTTTGACAAGTACACATTTTTTCAAGTGATTCAACTGAAACATCTGGGAAAAAATTAGTGTAAATGAACTATTATATTGTAAATGAATGTAAATGCTGGTGCGTTGACAACTGTTATAGGAGATTATTGTGCCGGGGTGAAGGTGGTATTTTTATCATGGCTAGCTGTCCAGGAATTGCGTGTTTGTCGCGTTACCCATCCTGTGGTCACTTTTCCGCCGAATTCAGCACACGAAATGTTCCAGCTTTCAAATAAAGATTGCTTACCGTAGCGAGTGAAGCACAATCTCAAGAAATGTAAAGTTTGCAACTTACCTATTTGTTCTCAGCGTTAATGAATACACAAACAAATGCACGCGCGTACGCATCTATACCTTATCACACACCTCCAGTATCATCACTGCTCTCAAGCGTATCAGATGAATCAGAGCAATCAGTGAGGCAGCAGCATTTTTGATCTGTCGGAAGAAAACAATCCCCTAAATAAACAGGGTGTAAAAACGGGAAATTCTGGTGAAAAGATATGTACTGAAAAAGGCAAGATTTAAAAATTACGTTGAGATTTCCATTCTATTTTATTACATGTCAGTCAGCAGCTTAATAAGGCATTAGTCATCAGTTAATACTGGTGGAACTTCCTGTAAGATTATTTAACTTGAACACAAAGAGGACTTGTGTGACACGGGGTTCTTGGTGTGCACGACCGGGGTTCAAATAGGATCAGAAAAACAACAGAACTTTACACCGACGGTGTACTCCTGAGGAGCACAACTCACGGCAGCGCTTCTTCGGACATCTAAAAGTTACCAAACGGTTTAAGGAAACAAGCCTAGGTAAGTAGCTAACAACTTTTTCTTGCCCCTTTGTACATAGAGAGTGATCAACAACGTGGAAGGTGTGATAGTGGTATTTGTGTTTTGCGTTTGTTGACTATCAGTCTAAACGTAAATCGATTCTGAACGACATATAATGAGTGGGAAAAGTTTTTCGCGTTAATTTTCATAGTTGGGTCTAGTTCGTAACGGATATCAATTGATTGTTTTCTTTTCGTATCTTGCTTCTGCGCAAGAACTCACAATGAAGTTGCCAGCATTTCGCTCCATCCAGCAGCCAAATCAATGTAAACTATCATGTGTAATCGAAATCTTCATTTGGTAGCAGTGTTGCATATCCAACCTTCAGCCTTACTAATAGAAAGAAATAGGTGATACCGCTAAAAATGGTAATAGCTTTTAGGCTGGGTCGCGAGGTCAAAACTCGCACATACAAAATAACGTTTTTAAATTGGCACATAATGAACAAAAACTAAACGCGTAAATGAAATCTTTAATAGTGAGAGTGTGCAAACCCTATCATGCTACTTGAGTGCTCTCTCCAATGTGCATACTCGAATCTCCGTTAAAACCATTATATTTATTAAGAATACGAAAGATTTTCTTGTATTCAATTCCTAATCATTGATATACCCTGTGGTTCAGAGCAGACATCAAGAATAACGAACAGTTGTTGCAACTGCTATTGAAAATATAGAGTTACAAGCTAAATTGTAGAATGGAATGCATATCAAGATATCAATACGTTTTTGTGGCAGGAATGTGTCACCTACGGGATGAAAGTGTTAAAAGATACATGGTGATGCCACGTAACATAATGAGACATATTCGAAGTTTTACCCAGACCAAGCCCCGCCATTCAATGAATATTCAGTAATTTTATTATTTCGGGAAAGAAAACTCTGTATCCTTGCTATTTTCTTTTAACATAATGATCATAACTAACTGAAGTTAGGTTCAGATTACAGGCTCGATCGAGCAAAGACACTGTTGTGCTTGATACTAATTTGCAAAAATATGTGGCTAAGTCACAATACTTTTCATTCAGATGAAATATGGTCATAACTCCTCTATTACCACAGACTAAGTAATCTGCTGTATTTCAGCATAATGTTAAGCAGACATGCAATGATTAACGTTCGCAGGAAGCGAAAGATAAAGTCAGCATGCACATTTAGTATGAATTTATTTCAACCAGAAAATATTGCAAAACTGTTGCTGTGGACTACAACTCTACTGTTGCGCTTAAATTGTTTCCGAAAACTTGATTTGTGTTTCTAGTTGACAACCACGGTAGGCTATATCTCGGAGTATCATACACACTCTTGATATTTTAACTTCAGCCAGAGATCCTATCTTATCAAGATTCTCACATATGCGCAGTCAGAAATAATTACTCTATCATTCTCCTGAGTTAATCTTGCAAAAAACTCCACTTGATGGTAATTTTTGTTGGCCATCTGTTAATCTGTAAAGTGATTACTAACGTCAGAGCAACCTATCATGGCAGGGGTGGTATCGCCACAGGTGACTGGGGAAAGTCATGCAAGTTGTTACTTTTTTCAAACGAACGCAATCGTCTGTATTGTGCAAGAACCCACTTCAACATGACTGTAATCCAAATTTGTCACAATAAGATCGCAGTCTTGTGAAACTGATCGATTAAATGCCTGGCGATACTTAAACTTCATCGCCTAGAGGGGATGCGATTATATTTGCTCTATTCAAAACAACAGGGGTCAACCCTTTCGAGTATGTTGACGTAGCATGTGAAGGCCAGTTTGTTTTGAAATAGTTATTATCCTTTTGGTGTTTGCAGAGTTTACATACTAATGAGCTATTAGTGTATTTTTCCTAATGTTACTTCAAGTAGAAATGATTATATTTGGAAATCTGATTATCTGAACCCAAAGTAATTACATTGTGTGTGCAGTGTATATTTAGATTTTAGAAGATGATGCGTGCAGTATGACCTCTAGACGCTGGATTTGGCGCACTGCGAGGTTCATGTGTACAGCGAATGAAGCTGGAACCTAAATAACACACTTATGTTTCGTGTGCGTCTGCTTAACTCCTATCATCGATTCGCACGAGACTGCACCTAGCACGTCTTTCTGAAATTCTACCCCTGCATTTCGTAAAGGGCAATTCTCGGCGAGACCGCAGACCTACAGTGAAGTATCGTGACTATTGCTGTTGCTAGACATCCGGATTGCAAAAATACTTTTGCACGTTTCAGTATAATAACCATATACGGAGCAACTTATTACTGGAGTGTGAAAAGGGCAAAACTATAGAAAACAAACCAACAAGCTAATGATTGCATGATTTGGCATTTCGCCGTGAGGCTCGAACGCTTTAAGTATATAGCACTTGGAATTACTAACGTAATTTAACGCCGTCGCTCCAATTACAGTTCAGTTTTCTGTGAGAAGAAGCATTGTATTGTCTTTGCACTGTTCTCTTGCTGTGAGATCATACACATGTCGTAAAAGCTGCCATTAATTTAACTATAAAAACGCTGTTCGAATTGCAGTTAAATCACGATTGAAAATAGTTGGAAAAGCGAACATGTCGTTACAAATAAAGACGCATGGAGCGGTGAGACATCAACACAGGCAGCAAGCCAGATGGACAAATGATGGAAGTTTTTGATTTGCCTCGCGTCGTGGTTGCACACAAGCCCATAAGTTTTATTCAACAAGTTACGAACTGAACCAGGAAAATAGTGGATTTGTGTATTTTACATAAGTTTTACATTATATTAGAAATTAAATCGTTCTCAAAATAGCTCTGCAAACGGTGCAATTTTTGCGCAAGTGCGCAATTTCATACGCGCAGTACGAAACGTTTCAGTGCCAAATAAGACATATTGTTCCTTGAACACTTGGTACATATTGAACTAGACTTTACGATCGAATTACAAACTTCGTTCAGAATTTACTGGCATATGCGTAACCTGGACACAGGACACAGGTTCAAATTCAGTGATTCTTTTTTGCGAGTATTTCAGTACATCCGCTGTTTTCAGCTTAAATAAAATACCTTCAAAAAGAAGTTCGCTTAAAACAAAGAGCAGTCATTGACAACATACGACCATTGTGGTATAACACCACATAATCGATAGCCACCATGCAAATTCATATGATTCGACAAAATGTAACTCATGATGTTGGTTTTCGCATTTAATTACACCCAGACCATGCAGCAGTATAGGACTAGGTGGTGTTACAACCCTGTACTGGTGAACAAAGATACCAATAACACTTTAGGATTATAAAACGCTTTCAATACGACATGTAAAATGAAGAAGAAATGGTGTAACATCAAATCCGTAGATTTATTTGACAGACAACAAGTACTTTGTGTTGTCTCCTAGGCGGCATAGTGTTGTATTGAAATTACCCGGCCCATAATCCAGGTGACGAGTGATTAACAAAGATGCTGAATCGTAGCAACAACATGACTCTGCAAGGAGCAGCCCGACAGGAGTGAATTCAATTCTGTGATACTTAGTAATTTATGTAGAATTTAACGGCTTTTCCGAAGAAGGAAATTTTTGCCCATCGGTAAATCCTGTTACAAGATAATCGCAACAAATATTTGTCCACCAAAACTTTCGGGCCGCACGTTCTTGCGCACGTACGTACTTACTGTCTGCCTTGTGATTAAATTGAATGCCATTGTAATTAATTAGAACTGGATGTCATTGCAGTAATTGTTTTGATTAATTGATAAACAGTACACGTACAAACAACCTATTTCAGAATAATTAACTTCAGCGCGGAGCGGAGATTTTAAAAATTTTTAATGTAAACTAAAATTCATGACTGCGGTGTTTAACTATAAAAATAACATATTGGCGTGCATAGGCTTTTTCCGTACAGAACGACGAGGGAACTGCTTTTCCTTTGAGGAAATATTCGAAGAAAATTAGTATGGCGTCAACAGACGATTGCTTTCTGCGCAAAATAGCGGGAAATTACAGTTTCCGTCGGGCTTTCACAACTTGCAATGTTAAAAAATAGATCACGCAAAATCAGAGGTATTCTTCAATGTGATGCGCGGGGTCAAGCCCGCCAGAAACGTCACTGTAGGTAGTGCCTGCGATATGAATTCATTTTGTGTGAATAAAATTCAAGTTTTTTAATTGACAACGTCTCGCGAAAAGCTGCCTAAGGCCTGATTTAGACGTGTCATAAAACGCCGTATTTCTCGTGAATTAACGTCTTAACCTTGAATTAGCGAATAATAAATTTTTCATATAATGGAGTTGTCTTACTGGTACTGTATGGTACGAGCCGCAATAAGTTTGGCTCTTAGGATATCAAATACTTTATTATAGACATCCCAGCAGGGTCAAGGTACATTTAATACGCAAAACATGCAGACAACAAGCTATATTTCTTGTTTCTCTTTAGAACTGGGTGTTGTAGACGTGAACCAACATGAAGATTCTGGGCCTTCTTCTGTTGGCCGTGATAGTAAGATCGCGTAAGTCTTTAAAGTTCTTAACGAAAACAGAAAAATGACTATATTACAGAAAAAAAAACTTGCAATGGTTATTATGCATGCAAGCCTGTATTCCATAATTTCCATATTTTTGTAATCAATGTCCTCACAATATGGGTTAAAGCCTGGTTTGCATAGATAGGAATTCATCGCAATTCATGGAACGCCTATTATCGGTGAGCATTGACGTGTAGAATAATTTGCCTGTTGAATTTAATCTTAATTTAATTTTCTGTCACAGACTGTGAATCGGACAATATCGTGAATTACGATAGATGAAAACCTGGCTTAGGCCTGGTTTTCATACTTGGCAATCCATAGTAATTTATCGGCAATGCCTGTTGTCTGTGATCATTGATGCGTAAAGTCCTTTGTCTATAGATTATATATTCTGCTTCAGTTGGTCAAGAACAATGGATCGAGCATCACCGCCGATGAATTACGTTGTATGAAACCCTCCACCTAGGGAAAATAATCAAATTGCCACACATGAGCATCAAGCAAACAAATCAACGTTTCTCAAAACTAACGATCATGCCATGGATGTATTTCACGCGACACCATTGTGTCCTGAACTTCTTCAGGGGGTTGGTCGAATTTCGCAAACTTCATCTTATAATTATTGATCAATTGTACAATTTCTGTAGAACCTAATACATGCGGAGAAGATGTGTGTCATAGATATGCGACATGTGTTGATCCAGGAGCGGGAAGGTGTTCTTGTAATGACGGATATACTGGTGATGGATACGCCTGCACAGGTTTAGAAACACCGTTTGTATGCATGGCATCAGGTTGCCAGATTCACTGAATGAATAAGCCAAACTCTGAGCTCAATCTTTGTTTTCTTTACTTTGGCATTCTTTCTTCTATGTTTTCTCGCTGTCAGTAATGAAGTTGTTTGGCTAATTTATTCAACCGAGCGGGCAGTCCTGATGGTATATTATTACTGTTAATAAGTAAACAAACTAATGTTGATAGGGCTCATCGATACGAAACATGTATTATACGACAAACGAAAGTCTTTTGGGGCTGGTTTTCATGTCGTTGTAGTTGTCGTCAAGATAGCAGCCGAATTACAACAGTTTCCAACTAGTTATTCAGTAGAGATATTATTAGTGGATGATACATTTCTATGAGATTTACTGCCAAGAAGGCGGCAGCATATTTTGGCTGTCGAGAGATATCGTGACTGTTCATACGAGATTTTATGACCATATGAAAATCAACCCTTACTGAAATTCACAAAAACGTTATGTTTTCCACATGAACATTCTCTTGTCTTTTTAACGTAATAGTGCTCCTTCGAACTAAATTACAAACTATGGAAATGTGCAATGAGAATTCGGGGGCTAATGCAGTTTAGCGGGCACCTTATGCCGCTGACCATCCAAAAAAAAAAATTAGATCGCAAAAGCTGAGCCCGCAATCCACCTTGCCTTAACCCCTGCGGGCTCAGCTTTCGCGATCTAAGGATGGTCAGCGGCATAAGGTGTCCGCGTGGCTAAACTGCATTCCAGCGACAATTCGCTGTTTTCTGATGCTGTTATTATTCAGGAACAAAAAATTGCGAGTCTGCACGGAACGATTGCCATCCAGATGCAACGTGTACTGACACAGGACCTGGTACGCATGATTGCACTTGCAACGAAGGTTTTGAAGGAGATGGAAAGACGTGTAAAGGTAATGATAGCATAATCATATTTCCGGCTTAAACATGAACTCTAGGAAAGTTCTGCGTTGAAATTAAACGACTATCTATAACTTCATATGGCAACTTTTCATTTCTCAATTCCTCTAGTCGCGGACAAATCTGAAGAGCAGTGCCAGAAAATGGACATCATTTTCGTGGTTGATAGATCATCTAGTATAAAAGTTAGCGACTACGATTTAATGCGTGAGTTTCTCCTCTCTCTTGGAACAAAACTAAGAATTGGAGAACGAAATAGCAAAGGTGAAGTGATTGGTCAAGGCGCTATTGTAACGTTCAGTGAGCAAGGTACAAAGAGAATATCACTGGAGGAGAGTCAAACTCCGGGAGCGTTTGCTAAGGTAGTACGAAACATGCCAGGACCACTACCAGGTGGTCGAACTAAGACACATCGTGGTCTGCACGTTGCTGACACAGAGGTAGCAGTCAAATCAGCAGGATATCGTGAAGATCAAAAAGATGTTGAGAAGATATTCATGGTTATCACGGACGGCCAACAGACAAGAGAATCACGACGGCGAGGATACAAATACGTGAAAGAAGCCATGCAACCGTTCTTTAGACGTAGCGATATGAATGTGTTTGCAGTTGGAGTTGGCTTGAGACAAAGCAAGGCAAGACAACAAGTACGAGATATGGTACAAAATCCAGCAAATGCCATTCTTCCAAAGGATTTCACGGAACTTAGCCAGACCGTGGGGGAATTCTTAAAAAAGTTTTGTCCAGGTAGCATTGAAAATTTTAACTAAATTGCTTCTTGTTTGGTGAAAATAGTAGTGCCAATATTTGTGCGCTATAAAAGTTGAAAATGCGGCCAAACTACGGTGCATATGGAAAAATTTCTGTAGTAGAGAAAGCGAGAATGCCGAACCTCTTTTCGTATACTGATGCATACCAAAACAATTTCTAGATTCTTTAATATGTGGAGCCAGTGACGATTGCGACGAGTTAGCGACGTGTGAGGACACCGGACCCGGAGAGTACGAGTGCACCTGCCCAAATGGATATGTAGGAAATGGAAAGAAGTGCATAGGTATTGAATCATAATGTTGTACCGTTGTGCAAAATAATAGAGCTTTTAACCCCTTTCCATCGTTAGTGATTGAATTAATTGCAATTTCATATTTTTATCTAAAAATAATGCCTATATTAAAATGCTGAGACGGCGCATTCTACATTTACCCCTAAGGAAAGAATGAAAACACGTCGCTTTTGTTTTCCCACGCTTTTTAAGAAATAGAGCGTGATTACCTTGAAAAAGACACTTTTTCAAAATGCTACTGATCACTTTGATAGTTTGAGATAAAACTCCTCACGTTATGTAATTTAGTTCCTCCAATATGTGGTTCTGACAGAGATGACTGCCATCCCTTCTACGCTACGTGCACAGACACTGGTCCAAACCAATATGTGTGTAAATGTATAGAGGGATATACGGGCGATGGAAAATCGTGCATAGGTACGCTTTGTTTGCCGTATATATCCATAAAAGCACTCCAGTACTGATTATGCAGCTC
Source organism: Phenganax marumi (assembly GCA_025400095.1). Lineage (NCBI taxonomy): Eukaryota > Metazoa > Cnidaria > Anthozoa > Malacalcyonacea > Clavulariidae > Phenganax > Phenganax marumi. Next base: position 25,811 of record JAODVM010027781.1, read on the forward strand.
ATTGTATTATTTCATGAACGAACGTACAGCTTTTCATGCATCAAATCTAATGATTTAAATTAACTCAGTTTTTTCACCTGCATGATGAAGGCGCACAAGACAGGGTCACTGAATTGTTGAGCTTTGACTTTTTGTTAATTTTCTTTTATTTTGTCAAACCAGAGTAGCTACCACAGCTTGCTATCACATGTTTCAAGTTTGCTGAGTTCTCAAGTCTTATTGCTTATACGCACAGCAGCATGTGCATCGACTTGACACGATTGGCAGTGATGACACTCAGTGATAGTACCTAATAACATCGATTTTAAACCCTAACACGGTCATTTTTTTTCCTCCTCCTGATTTTCTACTTGAACATTCTAGCGGCGAAGATTTGTGGTACTCCGAAAGATGACTGTCATCAACACGCTTCATGCACTGATCTTGCACCTGGAGAGTATGAATGTAAATGTAACGAAGGATATACCGGAGATGGAAAGAACTGCATAGGTTCGTCAACTTTTCTCATTCCAATTTCACATCTTGTAAAGGGTCTGTACGTTCTTTCCTGTCGGTACGGGACAGTTTCCCAGATTCCATTGTTAGCGCGCACTAGGTTACTTGTGTACATGATCCTGCCGAGCTTCCGCCACTAATCTTTTGCTGCAAGATTGGAGGAGAAATTTGCTAAACAGTTCTATCCCGACAATATTCCGACATTGCAGTGCCCAGTAAGTCCTCTGTTTGTCGAAAAACCAAGAGGGCAAAGACTCGTATTTCCGTGTTTTAGTAATTTTTCTCGGCGGGGCTGGATGGAATTACCTCGGCTAAGCGGAATCGTTTATACGGGCCATGTAAGAGATTTTTCCAATTCTTATTAATTTTTTTGCAGAAATAAAGATCTGTGGCACTCCACAGGATGATTGTCACGAGCATGCAACATGCACAGACACTGGTCCAGGAACGTACGAATGCAAGTGTAACTTAGGTTATTCAGGAGATGGAAAGTCATGCATAGGTGGGTACAATTGATAATAACAAGAAAATAGTTTCTCTGTCGCACCGGACCCAAACAAATTGTCTTGCTTTAAGGTTTCTTTTGAGTAAACTACTTTAGATATTTTCTTTGAACTGTTAATTACGATTAATTACAATTAAATAGGAAATTATACGAATGTAAATACGAATTAAATACGATTAAATATTTGAATACGAAGGGGCTTGATGATGACAGTAACAAAATGTAGTTCATTTTGATTCAAAGCAAAATAATAATGACATGAGTAAACGTTCAAGAGACAAAAGTGAAAACAACGCTATGGCGTTAAGCTAAAAGGCAAAACTAAAATCTACGTCTTAAATAACGAAAATAAGTATAATTCCAATGCAATAGTATTCCTGTTATACTTTCCAGCTATTGTAATCGCATTTGACAGTCTAAGTTACGATGTCAAAGAAGAAGATAAAAAAGCAGTCGTTCAATTTTCTGTGCAAGCTGGTCAGATAACCACTCCAATAAGTTTTAAGTAAGTACCTAATGTAATGATTTTTACTTACTCCTCTATTCGCTTTTTCTCTTCAGTAATCAGCAGCAATCATGATTCAATTACACTGCTGTTATCACAACGCTTTATATCTTTTTTGTTAGTATAAATACAGTTATTGGCACGGCAGGAAAAACTGACTTTACTGGAGTGTCCCAAAGCTTTACTTTTCAACCCGGAGAATCTGGTCCATTGTCGATAGAAATTGACATAATCGATGATACGGAAATTGAATCGACCGAGTCATTTACAGTCGCTTTAAGTGATCCATCGTACCCTGTACAACTTGGCCAGCCTGCAACAGTGAATATCATTGATAATGATGGTAATCATAAATTTATAAAACGTCATGATTTTGACACTGCAGATTCCTAGTTCAAACAATTCGTTCTACTAGAATTTGTTGTTGTCTATCGTTACGTGAGAGCATACAGTAATATAAGCTAGTTATTGGCATCATACGATCAATTATCACGTTTTCCGCACTCGTGGACACTTTCGGGCAGCATATTCGAAATGCAGTGTAACGTAAATACTGTGTGATTGTAGAAGCTGTGATTGAATTCTCGAAACGTGTTGTCAACGTGAAAGAAGATGAAAACGCGGTAATGGAACTGGGTTTCAGGTCAGGCTCATCCAGCTCTCCTCTCACTGTTAGGTAAGCTTGCGAAGATAAACTTACTGGCTTTAAATGATTTGTATGATAGAGTGATTAGTGAGTAGACAAAGTATATTAATTGCTAGTCTGGATTCTGCGTTTATATTTCCTATCATTTTCAATTTAAAGTTTGGCTACGAAACCTGGAACAGCTTCTGACAAAGATTTTGTTGGAAAAACAGTAGATGTTACATTTGAAGCTGGGGAAACTGGTCCAAAGAAAGTCGAGTTTGAGATCATTGACGATGCATTGTTAGAAAAAACGGAGTCGTTCACAGTCTCGATCGTCTCATCTTCTTTAGCTGCGGTGAAAATGGGAGAACCATCGACCATTAATATTCTGGACAATGACGGTTAGTGTGATTTGATCGCCATATTGCCCACAATAGTACGCTGTAGACATCACACGTGAGTATACTCTCTTTTAGATGCTATAATTGGTTTCACAAAATCCGTTTATGATGTTCCTGAAAACCAGAATGCCATGATCGAAGTCGGGTTTTTGTCTGGTCAAGCGTCTGTGCCAGTTACTGTATGGTAGGTTAATTTAAAGTAAAGCGCCATGTATTTGTAAAAATATCTATTCAGTGAGGGTGATTTGTATGTGCAACGGCGTTCTTTACTTTGCGCTAGGTTATTTTACCTGCCTTATATTTTTAAGTAAAACTCTTCTACCTTAGAGGGTTAACAAACACTAAGTATATATTCCATTTCGTAGGATAATGACGCAGATTGGTGAAGCTGGAATGGATGATTTCAAAGCAAAGTCAGTAAATGTGACTTTTGAACCTGGCGAGACTGGTCCAAAGTTTGTTGAAATTGACATTGTAGATGATACGTTTATTGAAGGAACAGAGAATTTCTCCATAACATTTATATCTTCTTCTGTGCCGACCATTGGAACTGGAGATGACGCCACTGTTAGGATTATTGATAATGATGGTAATATAGTTCATACACAGCAGTGGTTTGTTTCTCATAAGAAACTGATAACAATTATCCTGAAAATTTAGAGGCACTCATTGGTTTTACCAAGAAGCTTTATGACATTCCTGAAGATCAGAAAGCCATTATTGAAGTTGGCTTCATTGAAGGTCAATCAAACGTTCCTGTCACAATTCAGTAAGTTAATAATGGTAATAGAACGCATCAAGTCGTGCAATTAATGCCACAGTCATACTCGTGATTAAACAAATCAACCAACTGCGGAGCGGGAGTTTGATCACGAGTATGATTTTTGCATTAATTGCACGACTTACTAATTACTACATTACTTACTAATTATATATCTTCTGTAATTAGACTGTTTTAAGGGGAAATATATAACTTTAAATGATAAAATTTTCAAAATTTGTCAATTCGTCCAGTTTGAAAATTTTTACAGCAAAAAAAGCAACAAAATTCATATTTTGTACCCTGAATGCTGAATGGCTAGTTGTAAGTACTAGGGTGATTTTCATTGGCTGTAGACAAGGGTGCAATTACAGCTCTGAAAAGGAGCAATTAATGCTCAATCGCACTCCTGTAAACCAGTGAAAGTGAAGTATTTGTCACTGATTACAGAAGATATATAATTAATGAAATAATAATCACTTCTCAGAACGACCATTATGCCTCACTATGAGGGTACTCATTAATTATCATGCGTGATGTTCGCGGATACAGATGACTAGAGGAATACCAAATGGTTTTCCGTGCAGGATTCCGAAACTCTCGCAACATCCCAAGTGCAAGGATCACGCAATCCTGCACGGAAAACCATTTGGTACTCCATTTATATAATAATTACAGTGAAAGAACGGAAAACTTTATTAAACGTATTGATTAAATAAGCACTTCTCACAACAGTTAAATTTTCCCGTGCAGGATTGTCTGATCCTGCACGGGCATTGACCAATCAAATTCCGTGTTTCACTGTAGTTATTATATAATGAACTCTCCTTGTCAGGGTAACCGCAAATCCAGGGACTGCGTCAAATGATGATTTCGCTGTCAAAACAGTAGACGTGACGTTTCAGCCTGGCGAAACTGGTCCTAAACAAGTAGTGTTTGATATAAATGATGACAAAATAGTCGAGTCGACAGAGTCATTCAGTGTTGGGATGAGTTCATCTTCAGCGGATGCGGTGAAGTTGGGTGAACAAGCCGTTGTAAATATCCTGGACAATGATGGTAATTATTACCAAACCACGGATACCACTGTCTTTTTGAAGAGTTGTATCACTTAGAGAGTTGAAAATACGTGGGAAGGGAGAAAACAGTCGAGAACGTTTGCTAGAGATATTTTATCATAACCAATTCTGATTTTATTCATATTTTTGTTCGCAAATATTCTGCCTTTCATTCATAATAATTCACTTTTTACTTTAGAACTGAGCATTGCGTTTGTCAAAGAAATTTATGACATACCAGAAGATAAAAATGTTGTCGTTGAAATGGAAGTTTTAGCTTCTGGCCAGTCAGAAATTCCGGTGACAATTAGGTACGATAAGCAATGACTGCAAAGAGATAGCTTTTCTCGTTTTTAAATCTCTTAATTTTTATTCAATGCAGTTTAGTTGGTTATTCTTGAAGGCCAGTTAACAGTGTTCTGAATACTTCCCCTTTGTTAACAGTGTTGTGAAAACTTTCACTTCAAACTGTGTCACACATTGCTTTACAATTATTAAAAAACGCCATTTGCTGTTTCAAACAGATATCTTGTCATAAGTTGTTTGTCTTTTCTTCAGTTTGGCAACTGGTGTAGACACAGCTGATGAAGGAGACTTTGTCCAGAAAAACGTGAATGTTACATTCAAGCCTGGGGAAACGGGACCAAAACAAGTTGAGATTGAAATCATTGACGATCCGGTAGTTGAGCGCACAGAATCCTTCAAAGTTTCCATGGTTTCTTCTTCTGTTCCTGCTGCAAAATTGGGTGCTCCTGCAGTTGTGAATATTTTGGACAACGACGGTAATTTTGGTGAAGCTTTCTATATCTTAGCTTAAAAAAATCATTGTGGACATCTTTTACTTCGTACAAAGTTGGATAAAATACTTCTAATTTCCACTGTTTCAATTTTTTTGAGCAGAAGCAGTCATTAGTTTCACTGAAAGTAAGCACGATGTAAAAGAAGATGAAAATGCTGTCATTGCAGTAGCGCTTTCTTCAGGAAAAATCACTGTACCAGTCACTGTGAGGTAACCACAATTCAACTATAATGCAGGTTTTTCACCGCTGCGTAGGATAAAGATTTTAGTACGACAATGAGGGACAGATCTTTTAAAGTTAGATTTTCCAATGAAAGGTCTACTTTATCTTAAAATAAGTGTTTTCAATATTAACTAGATTGACAACTGAACCACAAACAGCTGGTCTCCAAGATTTTGAACCAAAGACAGTGGATGTGACCTTCATGCCTGGAGAGACTGATCCGAAGATTGTTGAGATCAATATTATTGATGATCAACTGGTTGAACCAACAGAAATGTTCAAAGTCAAATTAGTTTCTTCATCTGTACCAGCGGTGAAACTGGGACAACCTACCAATGTTAATATATTTCTTCAAGATAATGATGGTAGAGAATTAAACATGTTATTACCAGTGGATTTAGTAATTACCATCCTATTGATCACTATTTTTCTATTTTTCATAACGAGGTAAATGTTCGATTAAATTTTCAGACGCTGTTATTGGTTTTACAAAGCGTGCTTATGACGTAGTCGAGAATGAAGACGCTATAGTTGAACTTGGATTTGCCTCAGGAAGTGCTACGGATCCAGTAACCGTGACGTGAGTAGTATGTATAATACGTGAGACTAGGTATCAATTACTGGAGATCCCTAAGCTTTCATCGCCAAAGTTTTGAGCAATAGAGCAATATAATATACGTATGGGAAATACTAAGTTTACTAATGTAGTATGGTTCGCTTTTTCTAAAGCTTGGCCACCATTCCTGCAACTGCAAAGGAAAATGAAGATTACATTCCTCAGACAATTAATGTGACTTTCCAACCTGGAGAATCAGACACTAAATCCGTAGTGATCGACATCGTTGATGATTTGTTGGTGGAGGACAATGAAGAATTCAAAGTAGCAGTGGTCAGCTCTTCTAACCCTGCTGTCACCTGGGGAGATCCTGTCTCTGTGAATATCATGGATAATGATGGTATGAGGAAATGAGATACGATTCTTTACTTTGTTGAAAATTAAACGTCTGGTTTAGATGACTTTGTCTTTCTAAGCGATCTTCCTTTGAAATTGGTCCATTTTCATTTGGTTGAGAAATCGAATTACTAGTGTTTAGTTAGAACATTTCATTTTACACTGCTGCAGAGGCCATCATTGGGTTTAACAAAGGAGTCCACGATGTGAACGAAGACGAAAAAGCAGTGGTGGAAATTGAATACACCAAGGGGCAAGCCACTACTCCAGTTACTGTCCGGTAAGTTGTGGTGCAGGATTACCGTTGTTCGCGCCAGTGCTATAGGTCTTCCAGAAACGAGTGAAATAGTCAGCCTGAATATAAGAACGAAAGGCGTTCTGCAACAAGAACCAGTATAAAGCAATTCTTACGACCAGCTCCTACACATACGACTATAATTTCAGACCAATGATGATGGTTGTATTGGGTTTATAATGCGTTTTGTGTAATCTAGAGTAACTGCTGAACCGGCGACGGCTGAAAATGCAGATTTCAAGGCAAAGACTGTAGATGTGACGTTCCAAACAGGAGAGAAAGGACCAAAATCTGTTGTATTTGATATCGTCGATGATCCTTTTGTAGAACTAACTGAAAATTTTAAAGTATCGTTCTTATCCTCGTCTTCTTCTGCCGTGGAAACTGGTGACCCGGCCATTGTTAATATCATCGATAACGACGGTACGCTGTAACTTACTAGGATCAATGCAAGCGGCACTAGAGGCAGCCTTTATGCGACATTTTTCACATGTGCGTATTTTTGCCGAAATATCAAGCATTTGCTGGATTCTTCATTTGTCAACTTCAAACTTGAAATATCCACTGTTACAAATTGTTGTAGCTGTTAAATCTTATCAACTCCCATCGCTCATTTTCAAGCACCTCCATATTCTTAACATAATTCTGATCAAGTTTACATTTTTTTTTCTGCAGAAGCTGTAATTGGATTTTCACAATCTGTGTTTGAAACTAAAGAAGATAAAAAAGCGGTCGTTAACATGCAAATTTTACAAGGCAAAATAAATGTTCCAGTTACTGTTCGGTAAGTCGTTCTTAAGTTGATTTTCTGGTGTCTAAGTATAAGCGTCAGATAGTATAGTCCTCTTTCATATTTTCACTGTAAAATCATTTCGTTTTTAAAGAAATATAAAAGTTAAGCTTAAGAAAACCCCATATCAATTTCTTCTTTCATATTTTAGCATGGCGGCAAGGCCAGGAACAGCTGATGTTGAAGATTTCGTTCCCCAAGAGTTTGATGTAACCTTTGCTCCTGGAGATGATGGCTCCAAGTCAGTGGAGATTGATATCAAAGACGATGATTTACTCGAGAACACAGAATCTTTTATACTATCTTTTCTATCTTCATCTCTTCCCGCTGTCAAGTTGGGAAGTTCGTCTTCTGTGAATATTCTGGACAACGATGGTACGTAGCGTAATTGTAGAAACATCCGTTTAGTTTGATAATTCCGAAATGAAAACTGTCAACCCTCTCGTCACCAGTCTAACCTTTATCCATGTGATCTTTTATGCAGTCATTTAAAAACGTCCCAAACATTTTGGAATTGGTCTACCACTGTAGAGTTTATCATTGCTAAACGTCAAAATACACAATGTTCTAAGTAAAAGAAATTCCTGACGGATAGATGTGAATGATGGAAGTTGATTCGACCATGAATACTCCCTGTTCGCTACGCGACAGGAACTAGAAGCTGATCACCATGCTTTGTGCATCTTCAACTTCATTTGTACTTGTAGATGTCTTGGTTGGATTCACAAGGCCTGAATACAGTGTGAATGAAGACGAAACGGCAACAGTAGAAGTGGAAATTGCTTCAGGCAAATCTGCCATTCCAGTGACTGTGCGGTAAGAAGCTGTCAATAAAGGTGATAACGAAACTTTTAGCAATACCATTTTGTGTGATGAAACACTAAATGCTAAGGTATATATATATTTTAGGCTGCAAACCAGTCCTTTAACAGCTGGTTTGGATGATTTTTCTGATGAACCTGTGGAGATTACTTTCCTGCCAGGGGAAACTGGTCCAAAGCCTGTAGACATTGGTATTAACGATGATGAAATTCTTGAAGATACAGAAAAATTCACCGTTTTCCTGACTACACCTACTCCAGGAGTTAGAACTGGCAAACCTGCTTCTGCGAATATTCTAGACAATGAAGGTGAGTTTTTGTCAGTTCATGGCAAATTATGTCTTTTTAGCAGTTCATGGCAAATTATGTGAATCAATTAGGTCGTGGAATATCAGTAATCCATTTACTATTTTAAGTGAATTCCATTTCCATCAAGTAAGAGGTACCAATAAGTTTATATTTTGTCTATTTATACACGTTTCAATCTTCTAGCAGTCTGTGAGGCATAGACAAATTGCTCTCGCGGAAATAGTTACTTCGAACTTAGTGCGACCTCAAAGATTTGCTTACTTTGGTATTCATTTTAGTCGCCGCGATATGTGGAACACCTCAAGATGATTGCCATAGGTATGCCACATGTGCTGATACAGGACCAGGAACTTATACTTGTACATGTAACGAAGGTTACACTGGAGATGGGAAGGCTTGCATAGGTCTGTACCATGCGCTAATCATTGTATAACTTTTTATCATGTGTGTATAAACGATACTCTTTATGAATTAAGAGAACCTCTCTTATAATTTTCGTGTATTTTCGCAAAAAATTAGTTTCTGTAGATTGTAAGTACACCAATCAGTAACATGTAATATTTTACTAACTTTACAGCAATTAATGTTTGCGACATCGGTGAACAGAAATGTCATGACAATGCTACATGTATAAGCACAGGCCCTGGGACGCATTTATGTTCATGTGACGAAAGCTTCTTAGGAAATGGAAACACATGCGAAGGTAAAGCGAGGATCCACGGTGCAGCTTACCGCACTTTACAGAGTACAATTATTCTTGCTATATGGCAATAACCCGAATGGTTGTATGCAGAATGCTTCAAAATGCGTAATATGCCACTACAATCAACCTAATTGATCTCATATATAAAGTGTTCTTCAAACGGAACTGAAACATAACTCGGTTGATCCCTTTCAGACTAATTAGAAATACTTGAAATTTTGCATAGAGGTCTAAAAAAGTACTACAGCAACGTTTTTCATCAAGAAGAAATTCTATTTTTCTCTCTGTGCAATAGAGCAACCTCCTCTGAAAGCACAATGTCAAAAGATGGACCTCATCTTAGTACTGGATAGATCTGGTAGTATTCGTCCGACTGACTTCGAACATATGCGCGAATTCTTACTTGCCGTTGGAAAAACTCTGAAAATAGGGGAAAGCAATGATAAGGGAGAAGTGATTGGTCAAGGAGCCATTGTTACATTCAGCGAGAAAGGCACGTTAAGAATCACACTCGAGCAAAGTCAGACGCCTGGAGCGTTTGCTAACACCGTACGAACCATGCCAGGCCCAGAAGAAGGAGGTCGAACAAAAACTCACCGAGGTTTGGACATTGCTGATAGACTAGTGGCAACCGAGGCAGCGGGTCTGCGAGTTAGCGACCCTAAGGTTGAGAAGATTTTCATGGTTATTACTGATGGAGAACAAACAAGGGAATCAGTTCGACGTGGTTATAAATACGTTGGGGATGCTATGAAACCTTTCTTTGCTCGCAAATATCTCAAAGTGTTCGCTGTTGGTGTCGGCTTGAAGAAGCCGCGCGCAATCCAACAAGTTAACGATATGGTTGAGAAGCCGGAAAACGCAATTCTTGCAACAAATTACAAGGAACTTCTAACTACTGTGGAAAAATTTGTTCAAAGCTTTTGCCCTGGTATGTATGTTTTTTATTGTAGTAGTTTTAGACTCTAAATTCGTGTTTGAACCGGTGAATTTGATGGCGTAACTGTGCGGAACCAGTCCCATATGAACGGGGCCTTAGTTTCTCCAACTGAGAGTTCTAAACTTATATGACATGAAGTGACCGAAAATAAAATATGCTCGAAGTTTAAAAAATCTTTTTCACTAATGGACTTTACACAGAAGTTGACAACGTTTCACAACCAATGTCGTACCAACGAGCTTCTTAAAGATGAATCTCTAGGGAGGCTACATTTCTGACGTTCAGTATTTCCCGGCTATTGAACAGCAGTAATTCAAAGTCTGATTACATTTTGTTTTGCACGTATTTTACGCAGCAATTGTCCATTTTTGTGTTTGGCTGGTGCAGTATGATCACAGTCATTAATATTAACTACATATTTTATTTGTAATGCAGTTCCTTCCATTTGTGGATCAGAAAGAGATGACTGTGATAAAGCGCTAGCAACATGTGAAGACACTGCACCTGGCTCGTACGAATGTACTTGCAAAGACGGATACATCGGGAATGGAAAGGTTTGCGTTGGTGAGTATTACTGGACGATATTGGGTTAAACCGCCGTCTTACTTTTTTTCATTCGCTCATAAGATTTTTTCTTTAGTTTGTTAATCATCATTTTACATGTAGGTCATCTACGGGTGTATAAACATGTTTTTCCTTGATGACCTTATTCAAAAGAACGTGTTTTTAATCAAGCATGCTTTTAAGCAGTATCTTATTCAGAGTGACACAGATATTCTGCGATCTTTTATTCAGCTCCATATGTTTGTGGTTCAGTAAACGACGATTGCCATCCTTACCTCGCCACATGCACAGACAGAGATGACGAAAATTACGAGTGTAAATGTCTTGATAACTACGTTGGAGATGGCAAGAGTTGCACAGGTTTTACAGTATAACTTCTCAACGTTTTTCACAAGAGTAACCTTTAGAAGCTTGGATGTTGCTATTCTTGTTGAGTCCAAGAATGAGCGCAACTAAGTTACAAATGACTCACACGTCTGTTTAAAATTCCTTTCAATTAGTTTGTTTTTTAAACGTTGAAGGATATGTCTCCTTGTCGCATCACAACATGTTTAACCTCTTTTTCATTAGGCCCAACCTTAAAGTATTTTGCTGGGCTACTATATTCAGGACTTTTCCCCTCGCTCCTCGTGTCTCTATATAAGACTATATACTTCTGCATAGAAACACTACGTATGATTATATCGGATGTCCCAAAAAAACTGCTCTGGTTTGATTCACAGCAACTTGCGAACGAGTGAAGCTATCAAACTGATATAATTTTCATTAGATAGAGGGAAGACTAAATTAAATTTTGATATGTTACAGTAGCATTTTACTTGAAATATGGACGCATATCATAAAGGCTCAAAATCAGTAGCATATCTTTGGATGTGTCTAAAATATGCAAAAAACGAAAATGTGCAAAAGAATATGTAGCACTGATACTGTAATGTGTACTTGCAAAAGGAAAGTATATTTTTCGTAGTTTAAAGAACAATAATAGTACTACTCTAGCCTGGAAATTACCGACTTTAATTTTTAACCAAAATATGAAAAATCTTCAAGAGAAATTTATGAAAGCTTGCCCTTGGTCTGTCACGTATTTTTGAAGATCTAAAATACTTGCATAATTTTGAACAATAATGATTTACGAAACAGTGAACTAAACTTACATAAAAATATCTGAATCTGCGGATACAGCCCTCACAAACCTGTCTGATAATTTATTGACCTGCAAGTTAGCCCGCATATCTTTCTGATCAGCGGAGCTTGATTCATATTTGCTATCGAGTTTTCCCTATCTTCTAGACACATGCATAAATATGCCATCGAATTTCAACATCAATATCTCCGCGAATTTTTAATTAAAATGCAACTGTATTATATCAAAACTTCAGTTAGTCTTTCCTCTATCTACTGAAAGTTATTGTACTATAATAGTCTCACTCGTTTAGAAGTTATTATGAATCAACCTGAAGGAGTACTTACTTTTTGGGTGCGCCCAGTAGTTCTTGATTTCCTTTACAATTTTGACCACCAGCAACAAGCATCTGTGGAACAGCAAGAGATGACTGTCATCCAGACGCAACTTGTACAGACATTGGTCCAGGATCTTACAAATGTCGTTGCAAAGATGGCTATATTGGAGACGGAAAGACATGCACAGGTTTGCATGCAATAGTATGATTCATGGCGTTTAGTTGATAACTACGATAACTTTCAGATACTTCAACACTAAAAGTCTATTTTATACCTCAAAATAGTTTCAAAAATATGTGGAGGTCCACATGATGACTGCCATAAGTTTGCAACCTGCAAAGATACAGGTCCTGGCCAATACAAATGTGATTGCAGACCAGGGTACATTGGTGATGGAAAGTCTTGTGCAGGTATAAAACTTCTCAAAAAAAATTCATAATTTTAGATACAACATTTAAAACGGTCCAGAAAATATATAAATGCGGCATTGCCGTTAAAAAGTGGAGAATATAAAAAAATTCCTTATCCCTCCATGAACTGTATATATTCCAGCTAAAAATGCAAGTATTTAAACAAAAAGAAAGTTCTTCCGTCTCGCTGACATTTGTGTTGCTATATAACTCCGTGGCTTTACAGCGATTGACCAATACTATACCGTAAGTCGGTTGAAAGAATCACTTTCACCTTGTATTATTTCCCACAGCAATCAAAATATGTGAAACACCTGAAGAAGACTGCAGCGAATTTGCAACATGCGCTGATACAGGGCCTGGAACTTATAGCTGCACATGTAACG
>JAODVM010027782.1:0-19359 GCA_025400095.1 Phenganax marumi
CCTAGGATCGCGGTTGGTCAGCGTTACTTCCCCAGAGAATAGGGACGGTAGCCATTGGCAACTGCGTCAGCATCCGCCATTTTTTTGGCTTCACTTCAGGTTCACGGGCCCGCTCTCCAGGTATTATATAGCTCAGTGGTTTGCCCGTGCGAGCGGAGCGCAGTTTCCACATGCTCTATCGTTGTGTTCTGTGCAGTGAACTCTATATATGTATATATCTGGAACGATAGCATTCAGTCACTTAGTGGAAACTGGCCTTATCATCGCACGTATATAAACCTCTCTTAATTAAGCGATCTCCTTTACATCACCACTGTTAAGAATTTCTTTCTGAAGTGCTTTTAAGCACTGCAAAGAAAGACTCTTTAGAAAGAGTCTCGATGACTTTGATTAGTCCATTATATTATATAATTAGAGCAAAAACGCAAAACTTCAACGCCATGTTTATACAGTCACTGCTGAAATCCGAAACAGAACCCACGATCCCTAAATTTGTAGGCCTGATTTTTCGCTCCAAACCTTTTTGCAGGCTAAGTTATGTTTCCAGGAAAAACCGAAAAGCGAAAGTAGACAGCGACCGGGCGTGACGCTGTTGTAGCTGAGTGTCGCTCTTAGAGTATTTCGAATACTTTCTTGAATTTTTCAGTTTAAATTCCTAGACTCACAGGTATGTTTGTGGTAATGGTAGTAACTAGATGTTTCTCGCATCTATTGTATTTTTCTATGTATATCATATGGGTATGATTATAGACTTCGTCGCCACGAGTCGTAAATAGCCAAAATGTAAAGGATATTTCTCGATTCTTGCCAGGTGGAAGCCCGGAATAAGTGTCAAAAGCGTTGGTAAAGCTGTGTCTCAACATAACTGTTTTTTGCCTTAGGTGGAGAGGAGTTTGAAAGATAAAGACTGAATCTTAATACGCAGTTTTTCTTTCGGTTTTGGCTGGGTTTTGGGCGTCATGCAGCGTGCTGTTCAGTGCATCGAGTAAATGGCTGAAGCCATAGAAAGGGCACCCAGTAAGAGTGTAATAATTGAATTTGAATGTTTCACCATGAGTGATTGCAACACGAGTAGCATGTCTCGGTTCTCTATTAGAGCGGCGTAAAGAAACCAAAAGTTTTAATCTTATATGTATATTGAAAGCGTTCGAAAATAATGCTGACGTCAGCAATATAACATTTCAGTGGAATGTTGAAGACGTTTTGCAAATAACTGCAGAAATGAATTAAAAAACACATAAAACAACTAGTCCTGTAACACAAGGTTTTATATTTTGTGATGTCAAGTGAAACCAATCATTCTCCAATGTTGCCCTAGATGCCCCCTCTAGTATTACTTACTATTGTATACATTGCAAAACCAGGCATTTTGATTGACTTATGATAATTCAACTATCTGCGTTCAGATAATTGAATTATCTGTAGGTTGAGCCTAACACTGTATAAAATATTCAATAATTATGTTCATCATGCTCATTATATTCTTGCAGTGTATAATAAAACAATTATTGAATTTGGTTTTTGTGATAATGCAGAATTATCAAGGTCTAGGTAACTGTTACCAGTTTTGCCTTCTGCTTGGCTGATGACACTTACCTTCATTGACCTTGATAATTCTGCATATCACAAAATCCTCATCCAATAATTGTTTATGATTTGTGTGAATGGGATGGCATATACGTACATTCACCATGAATAAATTGATAGAAGCATAGAATCATGAAAGCAGAGTCATCTGTCAACTTGCGCAAGTGTCTTCAGGGTCCGAAATATCGTCAAAAATGAGCTTCGCTTCTTTTCTTTTCAAATTTTACGTTAGGATGCACATTTTATCCCCCCCCCTAAATTTTCAAAAATATCACGTGAAAAAACTCATAACTTGCACATAATGCGTCGATAATTACCAGTCTGCAGCTCTAGATTTAGCTCACGAATGCAAACAAAAAATAAAGTTGGAAGCATATCACAATAGTTATATAAAAATATATATTTCATCTCATATATTGTTTAATAGTATATCTCCAACCATTTACAAGGCTCTGATATAAAACATAGTAAAGCGGAATGGCGTGTGATGTACTGTAAAAAGTAGCTTCGCAATTTAACAATATTGCTGCCGTACAAATCATTGCATTTTATACACAGTAGAAATACTGAGGTACAATAGATATATTATGGCATTAGGACAATGTGCTTGGTAGTGTGTTCTGATTTAAGTTTTTTCGCATGTTGAAACAGGGAAACGCCATTGTGGTCATAGGTTGCCTACTTTGGTGGAGCTTATTCAAAGTATTTTGCAGAAATATCCTGATGGAGGTCAAATTCTGAAGGTACAGTATATTACATAAATAACCAAGTCGAAACTGTGTACTAGCTTTATTTTGGGAAAACATTTCACCAAAGTCACAGAGTGTATGTTAGTTGAGAGAGAAACTGATAGAGCACTGGATCAAAAATTACACTAGCTGCAGTATTTAAATTGAAAGAAATCTTCATATGGATGTTAGCAAATTTCTGTTGCGTTTGTACTGATTCATCTGTTACTGTAAGTACAGTAATATAGTGATCATGAATGGTTTAAACAGTGGCCACCAATTTTTACTAGGAATTAATTCAGAATGCAGATGATGCAGGGGCTACTGAAGTTAATTTTCTTTTGGATGAACAAACTTATGGAGTGAACTCTTTAGAGAATCCAGAGCTTGCTCGCTTTCAAGGAGCAGCTCTTTACTGCCACAACAATGCAACATTCAAAGAGGAAGATTGGGAAGGCATTCGCAATCTCATGAATAGTGGCAAAAAAGAAGATCCCTTGAAAATTGGACGTTTTGGCATTGGCTTTAATTCAGTCTATCACATTACAGGTACACTACTATACATAATGATGTAGTTTTATTCAAAGAGAATTACAGTGTTTCTACATATTTTTTATATTTTGTATTATTTTTATACTTTTTGTGCAATATATATTGAACGTTACATAATTTATATTTGTGGAGACTGACTGAGAACTATAACGTACACCCTGACAAACAATGACTATATTTTCCATATTCTGTCTTGTGAGGGTATGGAAATTTCGTGGATGTATTGTAATCTTTAGGCTTACATTGTAATGAGACGGTAAACAATCATCATCGAAAAGTTTACATTTTAAAATCAATGGTATAGTGCAGCTATATATTACCAAGTCCAATGTGTTGTCATTGCAGTGGTTTATAAGATTGTGGAGTCTTGCCATTCGAAGCAAATTCTTGGCATTTTGTGTCCTGATATATTTATTACAGCATTATGTAACTACCCCATAGAAAGAAACAACACAGAACGAAGTGCAGCTAGATTGATGAGGACTACCCATACTGTGCTATTGGCGAAGTGAAAACTATACCAATATGTGTTATGGTGTCAACTTATAAGATAATCATCACTTCTTGGCTAGGCGTCTGTGAACAACTGACGTCTGCAAGAAAGACTGCATATTTCATGGAGCTTCGATATAGCCTGCACAGTATATGCACTGCGCATTATCATAACAGTCAACAGTCGCAGCACAACTGCGAGCCTATACATTTGAATGCTATTAGGAAGTGTACAATGCACAAATATGGATCGCACTGACTCAGATGCAATCTGCTCATAGTGTCATATAATGTGAGTAGAGTGGTCGGATGTGCAAAGTGTGGCACATAGTCAGGTGTAGTATATATTGTACTGCAGTGGTGTTTAAATACGCTACAAATGTAGACTTACATGCAGTTGTCTTGCTTGAGTAATGCTCAATTGTCGGAATTAAACAGAGTCTGTGGTTTGGATAATGGCTGTAGTCACAGAACAAAGTCTAGCGAGTGAAATGTTGGAAAGACGTCAGAAATTTTGCACTGCCCTTGAGGTCTCTAGTTTACACCCTGTTGGCAGGAAAACAAATTGTTACTTTTTCCTAACTGATAGAACTATTAGTGTAACATATTTTGAATGTAATAATTACGATATGTCGGGAGTGTTGTTATGGATCCCTGAAAAGTGCGTGAACAATGATACTTGTTACCGCTATCGTTTTATTTTTCAATGGACAAATATGCCAAATTTCATTGAAGTGTTATTGAAGCAAAGGAGTTTTACCATTAGGCAGTAATAGTTTATATTCAGGATCATGTATACGTCAAGCTAGTGTGCACACTGTATATGAAAAATGGAAGCACTTGTTACTGGGTTAAGTTTATCCTTATATGCGATTCACCTGTAGTTGTTTTTTTCCCAGATCTTCCCAGTATTGCAAGTGGTGATCGAGTTTCGTTTTTGGACCCGCATGAAGAATATTTCAGAGACGACAGAGGCAGGGGAAATTCTGTAACTTCGTACTATCTTGATGAGGAACTTTTACAAGAGGAAACCAGAGATCAATTCATGCCTTTTCATAATGTATTTGGCTGTAATTTAGAACAGTCAGAAAATTATGAAGGTACACTTTTTCGCTTTCCTTTGCGCACAACACCATCCGAGCTATCGACTAAAGAATACACCAAAGAAATGGTTTCGATCTTATTTAAATCATTGCAAGAAGAAGAGTCTGTTCTTCTACTCTTCCTCAAGAACATCTGTAGTATTAGTTTGCATACACGTTGTGAGAACGGTGAAATTGAACGAGTTTTCAAAGTAGAAATAGCAGAAGACTCTCGAGATGACGTTATGAATAAACGGCGGGAATTTTTAAGCCAAGCAGCAGTGTCGGCAATCGCACATTCAGAATATGTGATGAGTGTCATAGTGACACAAAGCTCATCTTCCCGTGAATATCGATGGCTTATCATCAACCAGATTGGTTCGAGTGTGAGACGAATTTCTGAACTAGCCGCTCAAGAAAAGCTTCCTCCTTGGGTAGGCATGGCTCTGTCTTTAGACGGTGGAAAAGAAGGCACTAGTATTGGAAGAATATTCTGCTTTCTTCCTTTACCTCCAGATGTTGACTGTGAAACTGGGCTTCCTGTTCATGTTCACGGTGCCTTTGCCTTGACGGACAATCGCCGTGGTCTTGTCTGGCCTGGAGCAGATAACAAAAGCTCAACTGCTGAGTGGAACAAACTTTTACTTGAGAACGTAGCTGTTGATGTTTATTCTAAACTTCTGAATGCCATTTTACAAAACTCACCTCCGACTAGAGTGAATGAAAGTTCCAGAAGTCAATTGGTGTACTCTACTTTGCCAAATAAAACGATAGTGAAAGGACACTGGCAAGTGATTTTAGATCCTCTGTTTCAAAAATTGGCTCAGGAGAACTGGAAGTTATTTTTTGCACAACACGTGGAGGGAAATTCGTGGGTCGGATTGCAAGGGGCAGCTATATGTGATCGGCTTGAAGGCCACAACTTGCGTGCAACAGTTGTAAAGACGTTGCTGAGCTGTTCACAAGTTGTCATTACCAACGTTCCAACCCATGTTTTGGATGTTGTAGACAACTACTTTCCTCCTTCCAGTGATATTTCTCCAGGTCTCGTGCGATCCGTTCTAAAAGCACAACAGAGTTTTAAAGCTTCGTTCGAAGATAAAATGCACTTGTTGGAATATATTTTAGAAGATGGTGCCACCGATGATCTTCAGGGAGTTCCTTTGCTCCCTTTGGCAAATCTGGAGTTCTCAAAATTTGTCCCAAATACATACGCCGAAAATCCCTCGTTGTCTGTGTTCGTACCTACTTCAACTTGTCGAAAATCTCTGCTACCAAATTTAGATCATCGATTTCTAAATGAAGATATTCCTACATTGCTGAAGGATAAGCTTCAAGCTTTAGCGAGTGAGGACATTCAAAGCAGAAACACCACGCAGCTAATTTTATTAAACAATGAGGTTGTGTTGCAGAACCTTTGCTCTTGTTTGCCTGCAGAATGGTTTGACGAAAGCAATGAAATAGTCAAGTGGATCCCTGAAAGGTCTGATCATCCTTCGGAATCATGGCTGGAGGACCTATGGTCTTGGATTAATTCTAATTTCCCAGATTCCCTACAATCCTTTGATGGTTTTCCGATTATTCAGTTACCGACGCAAGACGTCTTTACGCCACTTGGTGTTTTGTCGAAACAATCCACGTTAATATTTTTCTCTGACACCTCTGATCACTTTCTTCCTGCTGTAGTTGTTCAACTGCTTGAAGCATGTGGTTGTACTGTTGTACCACAACAATCTTCCCTCTTGAGGCATTCTGACATTCACACGTACATCGCATCAGCTACTCCAACTGGTGTCACAACTGTTCTCGCCCGAACTTCTTTGGCCAAAGCAAAGGAGCACATCAAGTTATGTACTAAGGATGAGCGACTCGAGCTACGTGATTTTTTCTCGCGCCTTCCAACCACGCTCAACTCTTCCCAACGTAACCTATTACTCTGCTTACCTTTGTTTAACACACTGGATGGCTCTAGCGCAGCTATTGGAGGTGAAAATCACTCTCTACCGGTTGCAGAATCAAACTTTGCCCTGCCTGCCGATTTCCATTTCCGGAAGTGTAACCAGGTCATATCATCTGCTGATACAAGCTCTCAGAAACTGTTGCAGCTACTAGACATCAAGGCTCTTCACTCAGCGGATGTGATTATGAACTTTTTGTTTCCAGACATTAAATCGCAAAATGTTTATTGCCTTGACGAAACAGCAAAAATAATGTTGTGGATAATCGCTAGAGTGTTTGAATTCAAATTACTCTCCAGTACATTCATCGAAGAAATGAAGCATTTACCATTCGTAGGCACTGATGAGGGCAAAGTGGTAAAACCAAGTGAACTCTTCGATCCTAGCGATGCTACAATTTTGAACCTCTTTCATGGCGACCTAAACAAATTACCTGGGCAGTACTACCGAGAAGCACATGTTGTATCAATTTTACGAGAGCAAATGGGATTACGAACCAAGAATGAAATAACGGCAAATGAATTATTTGAAGTGGCTGGAAGTATTGGTCATGGCTCATTGAATTTGTCAAATTTAAAACTCGAAGCTTTCGTGAATGTCCTCAACAGTAATCCTGCATATCTTACCCAGATTGTCAGCACTGGCAAATCTCTGAAATCGGAATTGCAAATGATGAAATGGCTACCTTGTGCAACAAATCCTGAAGAGGTTTGTCCGCGTTTTCCACCGTCGATGGTGTGGTTTGCCAGTGATGCTCAGTACTTTTCACCATCCGAGCTTTGTGATAAGTCACATGCTATGGTGGTCGGTTCATCAATGCCAATTCTTACCGTCAAGTTCAATGAAATTGTTCGAGAAGAACTAGGTTTGACGGCTGGTCCACCTGTAGAGAAAGTTGTATCCCAACTAAAAATGGCGATTCAGTTATGGCCTTCTCAGAATGAAAATATGATTGGTCCTTTGTTTCAGGAAATGCTTGTTGCCATTTACAATCAACTTTCATGCTTTCCAAACGAGACTGTTATGGTTCTGTTAAACAACGCTTCTGCAACACACTGGATTTGGCATGGATCTGGGTTTTGCTCTCCTTCTCAAATCGCTTTGACGATGGATAATCTATTAGATTTACGACCACAGTTGTTTATGCTACCCAAGGCATTCAAAGATGACATTAAATTAACATCGTTCTTTCTTGAAAGTGGTGTGCGTGAAAAATTTTCAGAAGATGATGCTATGTCGGTTCTTCCAACGTTAAAGATGAAACATGAGACGTCTGGTACCCATAAATTCGAAGTTGAAAAAGACTTGAAGTTGTGCCGCTCCATTTTGGAATGGCTTGTTGAAACTGGGAGAAACCTGACTGAAAGTATGCTAGAGAACTTGCTCTTTCCTGTGGAGAATGATGAAAATAGTTTGATTTTACAACACTACAAGAATTGTGCGTATTGTGATCACGACTGGCTACGGAGTGGAGAGTCGGAGCTGACTGTCTCTGACGAAATTCAGCTAATTCACAATTCAGTACCTACAAAGATAGCTATGACCCTTGGAGTTCCAACGTTGAGTTCTTGTTTGTTGTCAGCGGAGACATTGGGATTCGAGCAGACTGGTCCTCATGAGCCAATTACCACACGAATCAGCAACATTCTTAAGGAATACAAGGAAGGAGTTGGAGTCTTCAAGGAGCTGATTCAAAATGCAGATGACGCTGGAGCTAGTAAAGTTCGTTTCTTGGTGGACTGGAGAGTTGGTCCAAGAGATAGACTTTTGTCAGCAGGCATGTCCGAATGTCAAGGCCCTGCCTTGTGGGCTTATAATAATAGCATTTTTAGTGACCAAGACTTTGAAAACATCAACAAGCTCGCTGGAGCAACAAAGGTGAAAGATATTGCAACGATTGGAAGATTTGGTCTTGGCTTCAATGCTGTGTATCATCTTACTGACGTACCAAGCTTTATCAGCAGAGAGTCCTTTGTTATGTTTGACCCAAACTGCCATCATTTGCAAAACCACATAAGAGATACTGCGCGACCTGGTATTCGTATCAACCTTGCAAAGAACTCAAAAGCTCTAAAAGCATTTGAAAACCAGTTCCAGCCGTATCATGGGATATTTGATTGCAATATGGATTACGACAAAACAAATGCTTTTCATTTTGATGGAACGTTATTTCGGTTTCCGTTCCGCACTTTGGTGCAAGCTGGAAAAAGCGAAATATGCAAGAAAGTTTATAACGAAGAGAAGGTAGAGGCAATCGTGGATTCGCTCAGAGAAAGTGCTTCACTGCTATTGGTATACACACAACACGTCACTGAGGTTGAGTTATTCCATTTAAATGCCGACCAGAAGCCTGAGCAAATGCAAATCATTTTGTCGGTGAAGAAGACTAGCGATTTTCCATCCAATAATCCACCATTTATCAGGACATGTTCTGATTGGTGGGTTAGCAAAATGCAAGAAAAAGTGTCCTTGAGTGAGCGTCCTTCTAAATCCCAGCGCATCACGATTAACGTATTTGAGTCAATCACATCTTCATCAGGAGAGGTTCAGCAATCGAACATGCAAGATTCTTGGCTGACGACTTCATGCATGGGAACAGGTTCTTCGTGTGATCTGGCGCTTAGCATGGGTCGAGAAGAAGGTCTAATGCCGTTTGGTGAAGCTGCAATGAAATTGAGTTATTGTAAAGACACTGGAGATGAAATTTCCCAAGTGGTTCCAGGTGAAGCGTTTTGTTTTCTACCACTTTCCATTCCAACTGGACTCCCTGTGCACATCAATGGTTACTTCGCCATCACGTCCAACCGTCGAGCAATTTGGGAGCGAGGTACAACAGAACATGACCAACCACTGGAGGCTAAATGGAACGAAAACTTAATGAGTGATGCTATTGTGTGCTCCTATATTGAACTATTGTCAGAGGTCAAGCTTAGATATCCAGAGGTTGCCCTTACGAGTCTTCATACCATGTTACCAAGTTACAATATGTTACATTCGGCCGTTTGGGAACCGTTAGTAAAGAGTTTTTATGACAAAATGATAAGTGAGTCTTTACCGTTGTTTTGGTGCAATGGAAAGTGGCTGGATATTAAAAGTTGCTTCATTCTAGATGAGAACCTGCGCCAAGTTCCGGATGTAATGTCAACTTTAACATTCCTAAAAAGAAATGTCATCGATCTTGCAGAGGAAATTTGTCAGTCTTTTGATAGATCTTGTCATAAAGACACGTTAGAAAGCTGTACATTAACCTTGGAGCGATTTTTTGACGAATTTTTCTTTCCCAAAATTTCCGAAATTCCACATCAGCTGCGAGAACCAGTTGTCTGTTATGGTTTGGATATCATATTAAAAGGGTATGAGAAATTGGTGGTGTTATTTAAAGAGCACAAATGTATTTTGAATGATGAGGGGGAGCTAAAGAAGCCAGCCGAACTCTTTGATCCAAGTGATATTCAGTTGCAGGAGTTATTTTATGAAGAACCTGGAAAATTTCCCAGTCAAGATTTCATCACCAACCATTCCTATCTATCTGTGTTACAGAAATTAGGTTTGCGAAATAAGACCATGATTACTTCTGAAGAATTGTTGAATGTTGCCAAGACCATTTCATCATTAGAGTATTCCACATTTTTGTTCAGAAAGAGCCATGCTTTGGTGAACATCTTGCAAGCCAAACCAGATTACCTCTCAGAATCTGTGAATGCAAGTAAGACTGTCAAAGAAGAATTGCTCAGTATAAGGTGGTTTCCTCGTGCACGACAGCCACCAGAGAGCTGTCAATATCCAAGAGAAATGCCTTGGTTTGAAACTGAACACCTCTTTTATTCACCTTTTGAACTTCGTGATAAATCCCAAGCCCTTTTGGTTGGCTCTTCTATGCCCATTGCCGATGAAACAGTGCAGTGTTCAATCTTGACTGAACTTATACCTTCGATTTTGCCTGTGGAACAAGTTGTTCATCAGCTAGTGACATTTGTCAATCTTTGGTGCAATGATCCTCAGCTAAAACTATCATCACAATTTGAAAATATGATAGTTTCTATATATCGCTATCTTGCTGAAGTTCCTAACACCAGTTGCGCATCTGCCTTACATCAAGCTGATCTTAAGCACTGGATGTGGCACGGAGCTGGATTTTGCTCTCCATCCCAAGTAGCTCTACAAAAGAATCATCCCCTCGATTTACGCCCATATTTATTCTCTGTACCTGAAGCATTCACAGATGATGTTGAATTAAAAGCGTTTTTCCTTGAAGGTGGCGTGCGTGAAAAGTTCTCAAAAGACGATGTTGTTTCAGTTCTTCCAGCTTTGAAGAAGAAACATGAGGCGTATAGTGTTCATACAACTGAAACTGAAAAAGATTTAAAGTTATGTCGCTCTATTTTGGAATGGCTTGTTGAAACTGGGGATCGTCTTACAGAAAGCATTCAAGAAAAATTGCTCTTTCCCGTGGAGAATAAAGAAGGCAGTTTGATCTTACAACACTACAAGAATTGTGCGTATTGTGATCACGATTGGCTACGAAGTGGTGAGTCGGAGTTAACTGTCTCTGATGAATACCAGTTAATTCACAATGCAGTACCTACAAAGATAGCTATGTTTCTTGGTGTTCCAACGTTAAGTTCTTGTTTGTTGTCAGCAGAGACATTGGGTTTCGAGCAGACTGGTCCTCATGAACCAATTACCACACGAATTAGCAACATTCTTAAGGAATACAAGGAAGGAGTTGGAGTTTTCAAGGAGTTGATTCAAAATGCAGATGACGCTGGAGCTAGTAAAGTTCGTTTCTTGGTGGACTGGAGAGTTGGTCCAACAGATAGACTTCTGTCAGCAGGCATGTCCGAATGTCAAGGCCCTGCCTTGTGGGCTTATAATAACAGCATTTTTAGTGATCAAGACTTTGAAAACATCAACAAACTCGCTGGAGCAACAAAGGTGGAAGATATTGCAACGATTGGAAGATTTGGTCTTGGCTTCAATGCTGTGTATCATCTTACTGACGTACCAAGCTTTATCAGCAGAGAGTCCTTTGTTATGTTTGACCCAAACTGCCATCATTTGCAAAACCACATAAGAGATACTGCGCGACCTGGTATTCGTATCAACCTTGCAAAGAACTCAAAAGCTCTAAAAGCATTTGAAAACCAGTTCCAGCCGTATCATGGGATATTTGATTGCAATATGGATTACGACAAAACAAATGCTTTTCATTTTGATGGAACGTTATTTCGGTTTCCGTTCCGCACTTTGGTGCAAGCTGGAAAAAGCGAAATATGCAAGAAAGTTTATAACGAAGAGAAGGTAGAGGCAATCGTGGATTCGCTCAGAGAAAGTGCTTCACTGCTATTGGTATACACACAACACGTCACTGAGGTTGAGTTATTCCATTTAAATGCCGACCAGAAGCCTGAGCAAATGCAAATCATTTTGTCGGTGAAGAAGACTAGCGATTTTCCATCCAATAATCCACCATTTATCAGGACATGTTCTGATTGGTGGGTTAGCAAAATGCAAGAAAAAGTGTCCTTGAGTGAGCGTCCTTCTAAATCCCAGCGCATCACGATTAACGTATTTGAGTCAATCACATCTTCATCAGGAGAGGTTCAGCAATCGAACATGCAAGATTCTTGGCTGACGACTTCATGCATGGGAACAGGTTCTTCGTGTGATCTGGCGCTTAGCATGGGTCGAGAAGAAGGTCTAATGCCGTTTGGTGAAGCTGCAATGAAATTGAGTTATTGTAAAGACACTGGAGATGAAATTTCCCAAGTGGTTCCAGGTGAAGCGTTTTGTTTTCTACCACTTTCCATTCCAACTGGACTCCCTGTGCACATCAATGGTTACTTCGCCATCACGTCGAACCGTCGAGCAATTTGGGAACGAGGTACAACAGAACATGACCAACCATTGGAGGCTGAATGGAACGAAAGCTTAATGAGTGATGCTATTGCTTGCTCCTATATTGAACTATTGTCAGAAATGAAGCATAGATATCCAGAGGTTGCCATTAAGAGTCTTCACACCATGCTACCAAGTTACAATACGTTACATTCGGCCGTTTGGGAACCGCTAGTAAAGAGTTTTTATGACAAAATGATAAGTGAGTGTTTACCATTGTTTTGGTGCAATGGAAAATGGCTGGATATTAAAAGTTGCTTCATTCTAGATGAGAACCTACGCCAAGTTCCGGATTTAATCTCAACTTTAACATTCCTAGAAAGAAATGTCATCGATCTGGCGGAAGAAATTTGTAAGTCTTTTGATAAATCTGGTCACAAAGACACGTTGGAAAGCTGTACATTAACCTTGGAGCGATTTTTTGACGAATTTTTCTTTCCTAACGTTTCCGAGATTCCACACCAGCTGCGAGAGCCAGTTGTCAGTTGTGGATTGGATTTCATACTGAGAGGACACGACGAATTAGTGACGCTATTTAAAGAGCACAAATGTATTTTGAACGATGAGGGAGGACTAAATAAGCCAGCCGAACTGTTTGATCCAAACGATGTTCAGTTGCAGGAGTTGTTTTTTGAAGAACCTGGAAAATTCCCCAGTCAAGATTATACTGCAAACTCTTCGTATCTATCTGTGCTACAGAAGCTAGGGTTGCAAAGCAAGGCGATGATAACTTCTGATGACTTGTTGAACGTTGCCAACACCATTTCATCTTCCGAAAACCCCACAACGTTGATCAAAAAAAGTTATGCTTTGATGAACATTCTTCAGGGTGACAAGCATTACCTTTCACGAGTTGTAAACGGATATGGTACCCTTAAAGAAGGACTACAAAGCATTAGGTGGCTTCCACGCGCAAGATCGCCGCCTGATTCGTGCCGATACCCTAAGCATATGCCTTGGTTTGAAGTTGCTAACACATTCTTTTCTCCCGGCGAGCTCTATGGCAAATCGAAAGCTCTTTTGGTGGGCTCCTGCGTGCCTATTGTGGTTGGAGATCTTGAAAACAGTATTTTAAATGAGTTTAGTGACACCGCTGATCTACCTCTGGAAAAGGTTATTTTGCAACTATCCGAAGCTATCCAACTTTGGCGCAGTGAATTACGAGTAGAATCGGTAACGGAGTTTCAAGATTTGATTCTTGCTATCTATTACTACCTTGTCAAAATTCCTTACGATCAACTTTCCAAGGCTATCGAAGAGGCTGGCCTCGGGCAGTGGGTGTGGCATGGTGATGGTTTCGCTTCTCCCGAGCGAGTGGCGATTGAGAATAATTTTCTATTTGATCTCCACCCTCACCTGTTTTTTTTGCAAAATGATCTTCGCCAGAATGAAATTCTCAGAAATTTTTTCGTGAAACACGGTGTTCGGGAAAAGTTCTCCGCAGAAGACATCGTCTCAGTTTTATCATCATTAAAAGCTAAACACGAACTTGAAACACCTGAAGCGATTACAATTGAACAGATAGAGCATGATACCAAATTATGTCGCTTCATTGTCGAGCGGCTCGTTGAAGATGACAAAGATCTACCCATCGATTTGCAAAGTAAAGTCTTAGTTCCAGTTCAGACCACAGGGAAATCGTTAGTTCTGAAACCATGTAAAGATTGCGTGTTTTTCGATCACGAATGGCTGCGTCAAGGCCGATCAGAGCTTGATATTCCCGAGGAATACTTCCTTGTTGACGAAACAATATCAACAAAGGTTGCCAAATTGTTAGGAGTTAGCCCATTGAGTACTTGCCTGATGTCAGGAGAAGAACTTGATTTTGAACAAACCGGTCAGTACGAGCCGTTGACGACCAGATTAAACAACATTCTTAAGGAGTACAAAGAAGGTTCTGGCGTTTTCAAGGAATTGGTTCAAAATGCTGATGATGCTGGTGCGAATAAAGTTTGCTTTCTTATTGACTGGAGGGATGGACCAAGGAAAAGTCTTTTCTCACCTGATATGTCCGACTGCCAAGGCCCAGCGCTCTGGGCTTATAACAACAGTGTTTTTAGCGATAAGGATTTTGAAAATATCAACAAACTGGCCGGGGCGACAAAAGTAGAAGATTTCGAAAAAATTGGGCGATTTGGACTTGGTTTCAATGCTGTTTATCATCTTACAGATGTACCAAGTTTTGTAAGCAGACAATATCTTGTTATATTTGATCCAAACGTTCGCCATTTGCGTGGGAAAATAAAGGACAAGTCAAGTTCTGGAATTCGCATTGATCTTGCGAAGAACGCCAGACCACTTACGGCATTTGTTGACCAGTTTCAACCATACCACGACGTTTTTCACTGTGATACCCAACCAAAAGAGGAGAAAAGATTTCACTTCAATGGGACGTTGTTTCGCTTTCCTTTCCGTACGATGTTGCAAGCTAGCAGAAGTGAAATTAGCCAAGAGGTTTATGGCTCAGAGAAGGTAGAGGCTCTTGTCAACAGTCTGCGAGATAGCATTGCCTTGCTGCTTCTCTTCACACAGCACGTGAAAGAAATTGAATTGTACGAGCTTGGCAAAACGGAGGATCCTCGAATGATGCGATTGATTTTGTCTAGCCAGAAGATTGTGGAGAGTGTAAATCAGAAACTCGATCCATACCTTGATGTTGAATTGAAGAACACATCGCCTGAGCTGTCTTTCATAAGCGAGTGTTCTAACTGGTGGAAAACGTACTTGTCAGGAAACCCTGCGCTGAAATGTCCTTATCGCTCGGAAATTATATCAATGCAAGTGCAGCAAATGAAGGAAAAAGCAGAAGATTTGATGGATAGTAAAGAACAATGGCTTGTTACTTCTTGTACGGGAACTGATTCATCTCTACAACTGGCAATGCACGAAGGTCAAAACCACGGCTTACTTCCTTGCGCGGGGGCTGCAGCTAAACTAGTAAATTGTTCCGACAGTAAAGCAAAAATCACAAACTCTGAGGCAATCCCTGGAGAAGCATTTTGTTTCCTTCCCCTTTCTGTTGCAACAGGGCTTCCAGTGCACATCAATAGTTCTTTTGCCATTATGTCCAATCGCCGCGGGATCTGGGAGCAAAGTAGTTCTATTCAGCAACAAGATTTGGAAGTACGCTGGAACGAAACTCTTATGGAAGACGCTGTACGCAATTCTTATATCCTTCTTTTGGAGACTATGAAATATTTGTATGACAATGGTGAGGTACAAGACTATGAATTCCATGCATTGTGGCCGTGTTACAAACCGTTGAAATCTTGCACTTGGAAAACAGTTGTAAACAGCGTGTACTCGAAGTTATTAGAAAACTCACTGCCACTTCTCCGAAGCAATGGCAAGTGGTTGGAAATTAACCAAGGACACATTCTTTCCGATGATTTACGCAAAGTGCCCCTTGTCACGGAGGCAATGCAATGTTTGAATGAAAGTGTTTTTGACCTGCCGGAAGCCGTTTGTGCGACTCTGAAAGAATGTGGGCAAAGTGACATATTGTTCAGACGGACTTTGACTCTGAAAAGATTCTTCGCCGAATTTTTCTTTCCCAAAATAAACAATTTGCCCGACGAAGTTCGCGATCACCTGGTCTGTTCTGGCCTAGATTGTATTCAAGGTGGGCAAGAAGAATTGGAACTGCTTTTCAAGGAAAACCCTTGTATCCCATGTGCTGAAAACAACCGACAATTGGCGAGACCCCGTGATGTAATTAATCCAAAACGAGCTGCTGCAGCATTGTTTTCGCCCGAAGACAAACGTTTTCCGATCGGTGATGCATTTCTAACTGAAGATCGAGTTTTCGCGTTGGAAAAACTGGGTATGGTAAAAGATCTATTGTCATGGTCAGAAATTTTCGAACGAGCGACGTCGGTAGAAAGTCTTGCCGAAGTATGTTACGACAAAGCTGTGCAACGTTCCCATAATCTAATCCAGTATCTAAACAAGCACATTGATGATTTGCCTACTCAGCAAGAAGATGAAAAAAGAGTACTTCAGGAAATCAAGTTTTTGCCATTCATCAAGGAACCGCCAAAGGAGTATAAAAATGGCTTGCCGTGGAGAGGTTTAAAACGAAAGAAAGAACAGTTTGGCTCTCCTGGAGAACTTTTTGTTCCTCATCACATCGACCTTGTTGGCTCGTGCTGTCTAATTTTAAGTACTCGTGTATGTGGAAAACTTGACAAGAAAGTCAAAGATGTTCTAGGAATTCTTCGCCATCCAAGTGATGAATTAGTTCTTGAACAGTTGGACAATACTACTGACGCGTGGTCACAGTTCAACGAACAAGAGCGGAAACTGAACAAGTCGAAAGTGTTAGAAATCTGCCAGCATGTTTATGAGTACCTTGATACCCATCTTGCCAAAGTGATCACAGATGACAAGAAAACAGAGGATGATGAGAAAGAGCTCATGCATGAGTTAGCCAAAAGGAAGTGGCTTTTTATCGACAATACCTTTGTTTCTGGTCATGAAGTCGCACGCAATTGGCATGGAAGGGGTGCTCCATATTTGTATGGTGTACCTGATGAAATCAAAGAAAGACACAAAAATCTGCTTTTGAAGACCAGAGTGAAAGACAATTTTGAGGTGGAAGATTTCTTAAACGCTATCAACTCGGTGCAGAAATCGAAAACAGGCACTTCTCTGACAGATAGAGAGCTAGAAGTAGCGGTTTTGTTTTTAAACGAATTGAAGAACGTCGATGAAGACTTTGTTAAGAAGAACTCGAGCCGTTTTTATCTCCCAGATGAATTGAAAGTTCTTGCAACGCCGGACGAACTTACCATCAATAGCACACCGTGGCTTAAGGATCGTGGTGATTCACGTAATGTCCACAAACAAATTACTCCAGATTTAGCGTTTAAACTTGGAGCAAAGTCTCTTCTTGATAAGCGAATTGGAAAATACTCGAAGACAATGGGCACGCCATTTGGGCAACATGAAGACCTAACCGATAGACTGAAAAGTATTTTCAAGTCGTATCCTTGTGACTCTGGGATACTCAAAGAGCTGGTTCAAAACGCGGACGATGCTCAGGCAACCGAAATTCATTTTATTTATGATATGCGCACTCTACCTTGCAAGAACGTCTTTCAACAGCATGCTGAAGAGATTCAAGGACCAGCTCTCTGTGTTTATAACAATCGTGCGTTTGAGGAGAAAGACTTTGATGGAATTCAGAAATTGGGAATTGGAAGCAAGAACGAGAATGCTGAGAAAACAGGACAATTTGGCATTGGATTCAACGCTGTCTATCACCTAACAGACTGCCCGAGTTTCCTATCTAACGGCGACACTCTGTGCATTCTTGATCCACACTGTCGCTATGCACCTAACGCAACGTACGAATACCCAGGAGAAAGGTTCGACCAAATAGACCAAGCTTTCCTGGATGATTTCCCTGATGTCATGAAAGGTTACCTTGAAGAGTTTGCATTTGATCTTAAAGGCTCCACAATGTTTCGATTACCGCTCAGAACCGTGAAAAATTCCAAGATATCGGATGCTGTGGACTCTAAAAAAATGATGTTGCTTTTAAATGACTTCAGGTTCCAAGCTAAGAGGTCGATGTTGTTTCTTAACCACATTAAGAAAATTACCATTTCCATCATCGATTGCAATAATAAATTGAAGAAAGAATACGAAGTAATATCGAATATTGACAGAGACGACATGGAGCAACTGGAAAGTTTACGTTTACACAAACAAACTTACAAAGACATGCCTACAAAAGATATCCCTTGGAAAGGGGTTACGTTTTCCCTTGTTCTTTGCGACTCCAAGGATTGCGTCGAATATTGGTTGGTAAATCAGTGCTATGGAGTGAAAGTTGATCGTGATGGAAATGATGAAATCCTAGATGGTGGCATGCACAAATTACTACCGCATGGTGGTGTAGCTGCACTTGTTAGCTCAAACAAGCGACCCTCTGCATGTGGTGAAGCACCATGTTATTTTGCATACTGTTTCTTGCCTTTGCCTGCTCGAACATCTCTGCCAGTGCATGTGAATGGTCATTTTTCTCTTGACCCAGGCAGACGTGCGTTGTGGACAAACACGGAATCGAATGATCCTCTTGCACAATGGAACATTGTGGTTCAGAAACACGTCTTGGCACCATCGTACGCTTCCTTAATTCTAGAAGCTCAAAACTACATCCCATTTTGTGAAAGAAAGGTTGAGGATAAAACTTCCTGTTTCTTTCCTGGCAAAGCCTCTGCTGAGGCTGGTTTGCACTGGTATTATAAACTCTTTCCAGAGGTCTCAGATAAGGCATGGTCTACTCTTACTCTCGCAGTTTACGCATTCCTGGCAGAAAACAAGAAACCCGTGCTACCAGTTGTAATTGCAGGTGAAATGAATCCATCATCTGAAAATGTTCCCCATCAAGTACAGCGATGGCTTCCTGTGCAAGAAGTCTTTTTTGTGGATAAATACCAGGAACCAAAGAGACCCGACGTTACTGATGAACTAATGAAGATATTCCTAGATCTTCACTTGCCGGTTGTAAGGCTTTCTTCAAGATTAATTCTGGAAGGATTTGAAATTGCTAAAAGCGCTCCACGAACAGTGTCACCCGAAGCCATAGTTTTGGCTCTTCGCAATTTTTTCTCTGCAAGTGCTGAGTGTAGAATCGGAATTCTTCCATGTAGCATTGAAGTTACTACGATTAGCAAGTCTAGCAATCTAAGAAAGCTTATCACTTATTGCAAAGAAGTGGAAAATTTCCTCAATTATTTAACTGGGCTACCGTTACTCTTGACCGCCGATGGTGTATTAAGAACATTTTCTCGCGAAGAGGGTGTGTATTGTTCCCAATTCAATGGTCTTTTTCCCAAACGAGCTTCTAAATTTGTTCATTCTGATCTAGTTACTTGCTTGTCATGTGTCATGGAAATGGGTGTTGATCAATCAGAAAGTAAAGATAGATCAATGAATGATCTTCCAACTGCTTCAGATGCTGTGAGTACCCAAATATCCCCTGAAGTTCTGCTTCGTTTAACTCCTGACGTGGTAGCTGCATTCATGCCGGATGTCTTTCCAGAACACTTGAGA
>JAODVM010027893.1:0-19357 GCA_025400095.1 Phenganax marumi
GCTGCTCGTAGGGAGCCGCCTCGTCGTCGATGAAGACCGACCAGCGGCAGTGGGGATAGCGGCCCTCGGGGTTGCGGGGCGGCCGGTGGATCGGACGCATCTTCATGCGCGGGTTCGTGGCGGCGGCGGTGGCATCGAAGGTGGGATCCTCGATGTCGTGGCACATGAGCCGCACCTTCTTCTCGCCAAAGGGCTCGACGTCCAGCAGCGCGCCGCAGTGCGGCAGCCAGAACTCGCCGTAGTCGGGCCCGTCCAGCCGGAACTGGAAGTCCATGAACTGGTGGGGAGCGCCGATCTCCAGCTGGAGGTTCTTGAAGACGGTGCCGACGTCTTCGCCCTCGAAGCGCATGGCGCGCTGCATGCGCTTCGAGTAGATGGGGCTCGCCCCCATCCACTCGTCGATGGAGAACTGCACCTGGGCCTCCTCGCCGAAGCGGCGGAAGACGAGCGGCAGACCGACCCGGTCCACCAGGTGACCCAGCAGCAGGTACTCGCGGCCCAGGCTCGCCAGCGCCTGGCGCGAGAAGTCGGCCAGCTGGAGGTCGGGATCGAACTCGCCGGCGTAGGAATGCCGGAGCGCGGCCACTAGGCGTCCGACGTGTCGGCGATGGCCCGCTCCACCTCGCCCACCAGGCCCGCGGTGCGCGGATAGCCGGCGTACTGGGCGAGGTGGATCAGCATCTCGCCCAGGACCCTGTCGCGGATCCCGGCGAGCTCCCCGCCGGCTTCCGCGTCCACTCCTCCGGCATGCTGGAGCCCAAGAACACCCTCCTGGGCCTCTTCCCGGTGGGCACCGACCTCGGCGCCATCGAGGCCGCCTGGAGAAGGAGCCGCTGCAGCCTCTGCTCCATGTCGGGTTGTGTCCTGCGCGGCGTCCACCCCACATAGAATCCGCGCAATGGCCGATGCCCCCCTGTT
The DNA here is from genome assembly GCA_025400095.1 of Phenganax marumi. Taxonomy (NCBI): domain Eukaryota; kingdom Metazoa; phylum Cnidaria; class Anthozoa; order Malacalcyonacea; family Clavulariidae; genus Phenganax; species Phenganax marumi. The sequence goes on from JAODVM010027893.1 coordinate 919, forward strand.
GCAAGCCCTCGCCGAGCGCGTACTGCTCAGTGACGGAGCGATGGGCACCGAGCTTCAGAGAGCCGGGCTCGAGCCGGGCGGTTGTGGCGAGGCGTGGAACCTCGACCAGCCCGAGAGGGTCCTGTCCATCCAGCGGGCCTACGTCGCGGCCGGCGCGGACTGCCTGATCACCAACACGTTCGGTGGCAGCCGCGTCATGCTCGAGCGTCATGGCGAGGCGCGGGTCGCCGAGATCAATCGCGCCGGAGCGCGGATCGCCCGCGAGGCCTTCGATGGCCGCGCGGGCTTCGTCCTCGGCGACATCGGACCCTTCGGCGGGCTGCTCGAGCCCTACGGCGAGATGTCGCCCGACGTCGTGGCGAGCGCCTTCGAGGAGCAGGCACAGGCCCTCGCCGCCGGTGGCGTCGACGCCATCCTGATCGAGACGCAGACCGCCTTCGAGGAGCTCGAGCTCGGAATCGAGGCGGCGCGCAGGGCCGGCGTGCCCGTGGTGATCGCGTCGATGGCCTTCGACCTCATGCGGGAGGGCGACGAGGTCCGGACCATGATGGGTATCTCTCCCGAGGCGGCCGCCGCGTTCATGGCCGAGCATGGGGTCGACGTCGTCGCGCTCAACTGCGGCACCGGAGTCGATATGCTGCGGGCGGCCGACACGGTGGCTCGCTACCGGAGCGTGACCGAGCTCCCGGTGATGGCTCAACCCAACGCGGGTCAGCCGGTACTGGAGAACATGAAGGTGGTCTACAAAGAGGAGCCGGCGGTGATGGCGCGCGGCCTCCCCGGAGTTCTCGCCGCCGGTGCCCGCATCGTCGGCGGCTGCTGCGGCAGCACACCCGAGCACATTCGTGCCCTCCGCGAGGTGCTCGATCACGAGCGGGGGGCGGCAGCCCCATGAGAATCGAGTTGGGTGCTCCGGACGCCGCCGAGCGCTGGCTTCCCGAGAACGAGCCCGACGCCTCGGGAGTGGGCGTCAACTACGCCGACGCAGTGCTGAAGCTCTTCAAGCGAACCCTGGACGACGGTCGGAAGATGTCGTGCAAGCGCCGCGGACTCCGGATCACCTTGAAGATCGGCGATCGCACCGGCGAGGCCCTTCTTCGACGGCTCGAGGACGGACCCGATGTGCGGCGCATCCTGCACCGCGCCCTCGCCCGGGCGGCATCGAAGATCGGCGCAGCCTTCGAGCTCGACGGAGAATCGCTGATTCTGACCGTGCCCTAGAGAGCCCGGGGCGAGATGTTCACACCGTGCGGGAGCTCCGGCAGCGGAAAGCGGTACCAGATCGGCAGGTGGTCGCTGACGCGAAACTCGAAGCGGTTCCGGAAGGTCTTCTTGTCGGCGATCTCCTCGTACGACCTCCCCTCGAGAGCCTGGGCGAAGAGCTCCGTGAAGTTGAAGACACCGTAGTCCGGACCCTCTTCGACCGTGCCCCAGATCTCCGGTCGGCCGTGCCCTTCCGGGGTCGTGGCCAGGCGCCGCTCGAGGCGCGTGTCGGTGGTGAAGATGCCGATCTGGTCGAAGGTCTGATTGAGGGCCGCGTTGGTACGAAAGACCCTCCCGGAGGCGACCCGCTGCCTCGTCGCGGGATGGGGAAACAGGAAGGGGAAGCTGATCCGCACCTTCCTGCGCCCCTGATTCAGCGCGTCGACGACGCCGGCGATCCGCGGCAGGTCGCGTAGAGGATCGTTGTAGTCGAGGTTCAGATCCCCGAACAGGACGACGTTGACCGGTCGGCCTCTGCTCTCTCTCGCCTTGCCCATGATCCACTGGATCAGAGCGGCGCCTTCGTTCTGCCGATCGGTCTCGGAGTCGCCGAAGAGCAGGTGCGCATTGACGGCCAGAAACTCGTAGCGCTCCGAGCCCGGATGTCCCTGGGCCTCGAAACCGACCGCGAAGGGCGTCCGGGCGAAGCTCAGAAAGGTCGAGAGCTCGAGCTTCGGCTTCGCCGGGGGCTTCCGGCCGGCAGCTCTCGCCGCCGCCGCCTCCACCTCGTGCCGATCGACCTCTTTTCGGTACCTCCGAACCTGGCGGGAGACCACGTCGAAGTCCGCCACCAGTCGATGAAGGATCTCGGTTCGATCGTAGGTGATGTCGGTGACGAGGTCGGTCCGGTGGACGACCGAACGGTCGTAGATGAACGCCATACGCTCGGGCATACCCTTCCGGCCATCGGGTAGGGCGCCGGTCGGATCCGAGACGATCAGGCCGTACTCCTCCCCCATCAGCTCCTTCAGGTGGTGCAGGCTCTCGGTGGAGCTCATCACCTCCTGGACCGCCAACAGATCGAAGTGCCGGCAGACGTCGGCGAGGAAGCGGAAGACCATCTCGTCACGTTCGTGCTTGGCTCCGGTCTCGAGCTTGCCGAGCTTGCGAATGTTGAAGGAGCCCAGGACCAGCGAGCCGTAGACGCGCTGGGGCAGGCCGAAGGCCAACGGGTCCTTGGCCAGCAGCCTGCGAATCCGAGCCCACTCGCTGGCGGTGAATGCACCGGTCGGCATCTAGCTACCTCCTCCGGGAGACCTGCGGCGAGTATCTCACTACCACCGGTAGGCGACCCCTGCCGTGACGAAGACGTCGGGATCCTCCGAGTTCAGTCCCTGGCCGACGCCGATGTCCAGCTGCATCCGGGGCGAGGGCAGGTAGGTGAGAGCGCCGAACAGAAAGCTCGCATCGGCGATGTCGCTGTCGAGGCCCACGAAGGCCGCGTACTCCAGATAGGCCGCGACGTCGCCGGCCAGGCTGATCCCGAGTGCGTAGCTGGCGAACAGCTCCGCACCTCTCTCGTGTCCAAGGTCGAGGTAGGTCACGCCATGATTGGTGTCCAGATGGAGGCGGGGCGACGGATCCCAGGAGAGCACCAGGATCGCGCCGGGCTCGGCGTCGTCCGCCCCGACCTCGCTCGAGCCCACCGGTAGGGTCGACTGCACGATCAGCGCAGCGTCGGGGCGCCCCCAGCCTGGCTCCTCCACCCCCTCCAACAACTTGACCTTGGCACCCACGAAGGGGTCCTGAAAGCCCGACACGTCGCCCGACGGCGAGCTCAGGTCGAGGTACGAGTTGAGCCCGACCCGTAGCTCCCATCTATCCGTCAACCCGGCCCGGACGAGTACCTGGCCGATCGAGAAGGCCTCGTCTTCCTCGACCCGGTCGTACTGCAGGCCGGCGTTGAGCTCCACCCGACACGGCTCCACGATCTCCCAGACGTTGCTGAAGCCGGGCCGGTTCGAGACCAGCGGGTCCGGTTCCTGCGCGGTCAGCGAGCCTCCCGCCAGAACGCCCAGCGACACCAGAACGCGAGCTGGCCCTCCCCGCATGAGGTCGGATTCTACGCTCTGCTTGGCGTCGACCCGTGCTACCGCCATAATCGCCCCGCCATCATGAGCAGCAAGAGCCGTCAGGCGGCGATCGGCTTCATCCTGATCACCGTCTTCATCGACGTCCTGGGCATCGGAATCATCATTCCGATCCTCCCCGAGCTGATCAAGGAGTTCGTCGGCGGCAGCACGGCGACCGCGGGGCGCTACTACGGCCTGATCAGCGCCTCCTATGCGCTGATGCAGTTCTGCTTCGCCCCCGTGCTGGGGGCGCTCTCCGATCGCTTCGGCCGTCGACCGGTCATCCTCGCATCGCTCTTCGGGCTCGGGGTGGACTACCTGGTGATGGCCTTCGCACCCGCGATCTCCTGGATCATCATCGGGCGGCTCTTCGCCGGCATCCTCGGCGCGAGCTTCACCACCGCCAACGCCTACATCGCCGACATCTCCACCCCCGAGGACCGGGCGCGTAATTTCGGCCTCGTGGGTGTCGCCTTCGGCGTCGGTTTCATCTTCGGCCCGGCGCTGGGCGGGATTCTCGGAGGGATCGATCTCCGCCTCCCCTTCCTAGTCGCCGCGGGCCTGGCGCTACTCAACTGGCTCTACGGCTTCTTCGTGCTTCCCGAGTCGCTCTCTCCCGAGAATCGGGACACCTTCCACTGGACCCGGGCCAACCCGATCGCGGGCATGGCCATCCTCCGGAAGTACCCCATCGTCTCCGGGCTGGCCTCGGCCTTCGTCTTTCTGGCGATGGCGCAGCGCGGACTGGAGAACTCCTGGATTCTCTACTGCGCCTATCGCTTCGGTTGGGACGAGAGAACCAACGCCCTCACTCTCGCCCTCGTCGGCCTGATGGCGGCGATCGTGCACGGGACACTGGTCAAGCCGATCATCCAGCGTTTCGGCGAGCGCAACTCGATCCTCGGCGGTCTGGGCGTCTCCGTCTTCGCCTTCCTCGCGTACGGGCTCGCCACCCAGGGCTGGATGATGTTCGTCATCATCTTCTTCGCCTCGATCGGCGGCGTCGCAGGTCCGGCGCTCCAGGGCCTGGTCGCGGGATCGGTCGGCGCGTCCGACCAGGGCAAGGTCCAGGGCGCTCTGACCTCCCTCATGAGCCTCACATCGATCTTCGCTCCGATCATCTTCACCGCCGGTCTCTTCGCCTACTTCACCTCCGAGGGCGCCATCGCCCATCTGCCGGGTGCTCCGTTCCTGCTCGGCTCGCTCTTCTGTGCGGTCGCATGGCTCCTGCTCCGGCGCCTGTTCCGGCGGATTCCGGAGCCCGAGACCCCGGTCGCGGAAGAGTCCGTGACACCTTCGTGACGCTGCCGCCGCGGGTATAAGATCGCCGGTACCAGGACAGTTTGACTCCCGCGCGAAGGCGGGAAGAAGGAGTACCCGAAGATGGCATTGAGGATCGGAGACGAGGTTCCCAACTTCACCGCTCGCACGACCGAGGGCGAGATCGATTTCCACCAGTGGATCGGCGATGGCTGGGCGGTGCTCTTCTCGCACCCGAAGGACTTCACGCCGGTCTGCACGACCGAGCTCGGGTACATGGCCGGGCTACAGAACGACTTCGCCGAGCGCAACACGAAGATCATCGGCCTCTCCGTCGACTCGGTCGAGGATCACCAGCGCTGGAAGGACGACATCGCCAGCACCCAGGGCCACGCCGTCGACTATCCGATGATCGGCGACACCGACCTGGCGGTCGCCAAGCTCTTCGACATGCTCCCCGCCGAGGAGAGCGGCGAGGCGGGCAACCGCACGGCGGTCGACAATCAGACGGTACGGTCGGTCTTCGTGATCGGCCCGGACAAGAAGGTCAAGTTGATGCTGACCTACCCGATGACCACCGGCCGGAACTTCGACGAGGTGTTGCGGGTGATCGATTCCATGCAGCTGACCGCCAAGCACAAGGTGGCCACCCCGGTCAACTGGAAGCAGGGCGAGGACGTGATCATCGTGCCCGCGGTCTCCAACGAGGAGGCGGCCGAGAAGTACCCGGACGGGTGGGAGACACCCATCGACTACATCCGGGTCGTGCCGCAACCGGAGTAGTCGCCATGGCAAGAGCGCGCTACTTGATCACCGGCGGCAGCCAGGGGATTGGGGAGGCTCTCGTCGAGGCCGCTCGCGGTCAGGGCGCCGAGGTCGTCTTCACCGGTCGCAACGAGGAGTTGGTCGCGAGCGTCGCGGAGAGGACCGGCGCTCACGGTCTGCGAGCCGACGTGAGTGTCGCCGACGACAACGCCCGGACCGTTTCCGAGTGCGAGTCGCTGATGGGAGGCGTCGACGTGCTGATCAACAACGCCGGTTGGGGCTTCGGCGCCCCGATCGGAGAGCTCGACGTCGACAAGATGCGGGCGCTCTTCGACACCAACGTCTTCGGACTGGTGGACCTGACGAATCGAATCGTGCCCTCCATGAAGGATCGCGGCAGCGGCGACATCGTCAATATCGCCTCGACCTCGGGTATGAAGGGCCATCGGAACGGCACCGCCTACTCGGCGAGCAAATGGGCCGTTCGAGGGATCAGTCAGTGCTGGCAGGCCGAGCTTCGGCCCCACGGCATTCGGGTCCTCTCGGTCTGCCCCTCCGAGGTCCAGACCAACTGGGGCGGCCAGACGGGTCGTGACAATCCGAACAAGCTGTTCGCCACCGACATCGCCGACGCGATCGTCGCCGCGCTGAGTGCCGAGCGCCGTGCCCTCTGGCCCGAGTTCGCGGTCTTCGCGACCAATCCCTGGGCCGAGGGCTAGGACCCGCTCAATCCGGCAGGTCCCAGGGGATGATCTCGACCCGGTCGAAGACCCGCCGGTAGGTGACCTCGGGCTCCAGGCGGCTCCGCTCCAGCCGGGCGGTGATCAGGAGGCGTGATCCCTCGGCCACCAGCTCCCAGGTCTCTCGGATCGAGCGTCCGCCGGGGGTTTGGAGCTCGACCACCAGGCGGCCGCCCCGCTGCCACGAGGCGACGGCCATGTCGTCCTCCCCGGAGCCGACGCGGCCGAACCGACGGCCGTCGGTGTAGAGCGTCTGAGAGAGCGACGTGCCGGCCATCGCAGCGCTGACGTGCAACGTCGGCTCGAGATGCTCGACCTGGACGATGCGGACATCGTCGGCGTGGACCGAGAGGACCCCGAGCCACGAGCTCTCCGGCGTCGGATCCGTGGCGCCACCGCCAACTCCGCGGGGCGGCCGCCGACCGTAGCCCCCGCGTGATGGGCTCTGACGCGCGTCGAGGCTCGCGCGCCGCGCCTCCCGCTCTTTCTCGACCGGATCATCACTCGCCTCGCCGTTGAGCTCCCAGGCGCCGGAGAAATCCGGATTCGGCGTCTCCGCAATACCCGCGGCGGCGACGCTCGAAAGTACGAGCAGGACGGCCAGACGGGCGGTTTCTCGAATCGACATGCGCACTTCCCGCACCGGGTCCGAGAGCCTATCGGACCGACATAGGCAGATGTCAAAAGCCGAATAAGTCTCGACTTGTGATCCACCTCACAGCCGCTCCCGAGCCCCACCTCTAGCGTCGGGCAGAGTCGGGAATCAGGGAAGGAGCCGCAGAGTGATCTCCAACGCCAGAACCGCCCTCGCCGGACTGCTGATGGCGCTCGTGACGAGCACCGCCGCCAGTGCCGGCTGGATGCACTTCGCCAACGCCGTCTACAAGGCCGAGTCGAAGAACCAGAAGCACCCACAGGAGGCGGCCCACCTGCTGGTGGTTCCGGAGGACATGCCGAATCCCCAGGTCTGCGTGGCCTTCAACAACAACGCCAAGAAGAAGAACAAGGGCAAGGTCACGACCCGCGTCAGCGTGGCGCGTGCGGACATCGAGGACCTGGTCCTGGCCGACCTTGAGGACCTGACGAGTCTCGAGCCGTTCGCGACTCTGCAGTTCAGCGGCAACGTGCGAAACAACGCCTACCTGCAGTGTCGGCCCTTCGACCCGCTGCTGCAGGGCGACCTGCTGATGTTCGAGTCCACCCTGACCGGATTCGCACGGCTGAAGAAGAAGGCCAAGAAGATCGACTACTTCAGCGTCAACGGCCTGGTCACCGAGGTCGGCGCTCCCACCGCCGAGGACCTCTTCCGGAGCAGCCCGCAACAGGGTGGGTGGATACAGTTCGTGAACTCGATCTTCAAGGGTGAAGAGGACGACCAGACCCATCCCGACGAGATCGCGCAGGCCATCGTGGTGCCGCGCTTCGCGGGCGCCCCCCTGGTCTGCGCCACCTACCGCAACACCTCCGACGACGGCAACCGCGGCAACGTCTCCACCCGCGTCAGCATCGCGCGCGGCCTCCTCGACTTCGAGCAGCACCGGCTGGAGGGGGTCGTGCGGCAGAACGAGTACCTGGAGTGCAAGCAGCTCGACGATCTCGACACCGGAGACATCGTCGTCTTCGAGCACGACTTCCGCGGCATGCCCAACCTGCAGAGGAAGTCCGCGACCTTCGACTTCGCGGGGGTTCGTGGCGTGATCTCGAACGCCGGTCAGCCCGGCAGCGACATTCCGCCGCCGCCGCCGACCGACGACCCACCGCCGGGCGACGACGAGCCTCCGGGCGATGACGAGCCGCCGGGCGACGACGAGCCGCCGGGGGATGACGAGCCACCGGGCAACGACGACCCACCGGGCGACGACTCCGGCGGGCTCTCCGCGGCCGACCAGCGCGCGGTCTCTTCCCTGCTGATCAGGACTCGCAAGTCGCAGCTCTGGCGACCGGCCCGCAACAATCCCAAGCGCTGGACCGTCGTCGGGCCGAAGACCAAGGCGCTCAACGGCAACAACCTGGATCCCAAGACGGCCGGATACGGCAACACCATCGCCGCCGCGGTCGCCGACTACGAGCGCAAGAAGGGCAAGCTTCCGGCTGGGGATCTGCTCAGCCGGGGTGACCGGAAGGCGATCGAGTGGTACGGCCGGATGAAGGCCAATGGGCCGACCTCGATTCGCCGCTCGGTGGACGGCCAGTTCCACGGCGAGTACTTCCGCCATGGAAAGGGCGCTCGACACAGGGGACGCATGTCGAGCATCAAGCAGGTCGTCGACTGGTTCAAGGCCCAGGGTCTCTAGCGGAGCCCGTCCTCTAGAGTAGGCCGCGTGGCGGCCAACCTGTATGCACTCGGCGCGATCGCACTCTGGGCAACGCTCGCCCTGCTGGGCGTCCGTCTGGCGTCGACCCCCCCCTTCCTGCTGACCGGGATCGGCCTGGTGATCGGTGGTCTCGTGGCACTCCCGGTGTCGCGCTTCGACCTCGAACGCTGGCGAGTACCGCTCTCGACCCTGGCCCTCGGCATCTACGGCCTCTTCGGCTTCCACTTGCTCCTCTTTCTGGCCTTGCGACACGCGCCACCGGTCGAAGCCAACCTGGTCAACTACCTCTGGCCGCTCCTGATGGTGGTGCTCGCCCCGGTGATCCTCCCCGAGGTGCGGCTGCGGCCGATCCACGTCCTGGCGGCGCTGGCCGGGTTCACCGGTGCCGGACTGGCGATCGCCGGCGGCTCGCGCCTCGCCGGCTTCGCCTGGGGCTACCTGCCGGCGCTCGGCTCGGCGGTGATCTGGGCGACCTACTCGCTCCTCACGAAGCGGGTCCGGCCCTTCCCGACCGCGGCGATCGGCAGCTTCTGTCTCGTCGCCGGCGCTCTGTCGCTCGCCTGCTCGGCGATCTTCGAGTCGCCTGGGCCGATCGCGGCCTCCGACTGGCCGGCGCTGGCGCTCCTGGGCCTCGGGCCGCTCGGCAGCGCCTTCTTCCTCTGGGATCGGGCTCTGAAGCTCGGCGATCCGCGGCGGATCGGAGTGCTCGCGTTTCTTACTCCTCTGGCGTCGACGACGCTGCTGATGGCGTACCGCGGCCAGCAGCCGACCCTCTGGATCGGTCTGGCCGCGCTGCTCATCGTCGGCGCCTCGGTCGTCGCCGTGCGTGCGACCTAGTCCGAGCCCTCGGCGTCCATCAGCTGGCGGATCTCGTCGTCCTTGCCGGTGAGCTGCCAGCGAATGAGAGAGACCGGGATCACTCCGAGTGCATCGACCTCTTCGAAGAAGGCCGCGAGCGTGAAGCCCTCCCCCACCTGCCGCGCCCGCTCCGCGAGCAGCCGCTCGATCAGGTATTTGCCGGTCACGTAGCTCGAGCCGTAGCCCGGCTGGCGGAGGTAGAGCTGCTGCTCGAACCCGAGCAGGTCGAGGTCCTCGCGCATCCACCCCCGGGGCGTCCAGTCGACGTGAAAGTCCCGCGCCTCCTTCATGGTGAACTCGTTCGCGTGGACGTAGAGCGATCCGAGCCCGCGGGCGGCACGCTGCGCGAGCATGATCCAGACGATCTCACGCACCCGCGGGTTGTCGTCGTAGAGACCGGCATGCATCATCATCTCCTCGACACCCGTCGCCATGCCCTCCGCCCTACTGTCGAAGATGTTGTAGAGGAGCGGGCCCCTTCGGATGGGACTCGGGTGTGGCTCGGATTCCATCCGCGCCAGGTCCCACCAGTGGTAGAAGTGCGTCCAGAGCGTCATGGGCTCGAAGTGAATCGCCGTCCGGAAGAAGTTCCGTTCCTCGGGCGGCACATACGAGCCGATCCGTGCCCGCAGAGCGCCGTCCATGTAGTCGCGCATCTGCAGCACCTGTTCGCGCTCGAGGAAGTCGAGGTAGCGAGTCACCGCCTCGTTGGCCCGCCGCTCGTACTCCTCGGGACTCGAGATCGCCACCAGGGGCGGCAGCTTCCTGTTGCGATGCTCCTCGAGGCGCAGCGAGGCGTGCGCGCGATCCAGCTCGCGCTTCAGTAGCCGGACCTCGTCCTCCCAGGTCATCGGGACCAGATGCACGTTCTGCAGGTACCAGGTGTAGTTCTCACGACCGATGCCGGACGGCTCGCTCTTGCTCTCGCCCTCGGCCTCGAGCCACCGGACCAGCTCCTCAGAGGCCATGCGCGCCGCCTCGACGGCGGTCTGGAGCGCCTCGCCCGCCCCCTCCGTGCGCTCCTTGAGCTGGGCCAGGGTCGCAGCCTGATCCCGGATGTTCCCGATCCCCGCCAGCCACAGCTCACGCGCGTTGCCGGTGAGGTTCTGCCTGGCCTGCGCGAGGAGCGGCGGAATGGTCGAGAGCTCCCGAGCCAACTTCGTTTCGGCTTCCGCGGACAGGGGGAAGTCGTAGGTCCAGAGCTCGACCAGCGCGTGGTGGGTCGGGCCCTCGTGCGCCGGGGTGTCGCTCTGATAGGTCCACACCGACTGGTAGTAGGCCGGGTCGCGTTGCCACGGCTTGAGGACCCGAATGTTGAACTCGAGCCCGTTCATCTCGGCGCGAACCAGGTGGTAGTCCACCTGCTGCGCGATCGTCCAGCCGGAGGGGTCGAGGGCGCGCAGGCGCGCCTGATAATCGCGTAGCGACTCGAGCATCGCCGCCATCGTCTCCGCGCGATAGTCCGGAACGCCGTCGGCGCCGACCGGCGACTCGAAGGCGCGCCAGTCCCGAAAGAGCTCGACCAGATCCTCGTGGCCGGCGCCGCGTGCAGGTAGCGACGTCAGGCAGCCGAGGATCAGGGCAGAGATCGAAGTGACAACGATTCGTCGCATGAGCATCCTCCCGACCTCCGAGCATAGCCTCCGGCGCCCTCCTGCTAGGATGCCCCCCATCCGAACGAACGGTGCGGGCCCGTCCGGCAGGACGAGCGGAGGGTGACCCGAGGGGGGCCGCGCAAGGAAAGGAGAAGGAGATGGTTCCGATCTCGGCTCTCTGGCTGCCCATCTTGCTGTCCGCAGTGGGCGTCTTCTTCGCCAGCGCCATCTTTCACATGGTGCTGAGCTATCACAAGAGCGACTACTCCAAGATGCCCGGAGAGGAGAGTGTCCTGGGCACGATTCGGGAGCAGAAGCCCGATCCCGGCTTCTACTACCTCCCGATGGCCGACCCCAAGGACCTCGCCGACCCCGAGGTCAAGGCCAAGTTCGAAGGGGGGCCGATCGCCTTCATCACCGTGATGCCCGCCGGGGTCCCATCGATGGGCAAGTCGCTCGGCACCTGGTTCGCGATGTGCGTCGTCATGGGCATCATCGTCGCCTATCTGACCGGGCGGACGCTGCCGGCCGGCGCCGAGTATCTCTCCGTCTTTCGGATCGCGGGCACGACCGCGTTCCTCGGCTACGCCGGCTCGGTAGCCACCGAGTCCATCTGGAAGGGCCAGCCGTGGAGCACCAGTCTCAAGCACATCTTCGATGGCTTCGTCTACGGTCTGCTGACCGCCGGCTTCTTCGGCTGGCTCTGGCCCAGTTGATTCGCGTCAGAGTGGCGGACCCGAGGCCGCACCGTTAGCTCGACGCCGGACTCTGTCGGCTTCGATGAGCTCGGGCAGCACCAGCATCAAGGTGCCGTCGTGCTCCACGGCGAGCGCCGCGTCGGACTCCAGGGAGAAGCCGTCACCGAAGGTGGCGGTGTCGCCGAACCGAACGGTGAGATCGCCACCGGGGCCGATGATGCTGACGTTGGGGCCGACCGAGACGGAGCACTCCTCGACGATGGTGGCAGAAGTGATCGTGTCGTCGGCGAGCGCAAGTACAGGGCAGCCCAGGTATTCGTAGGCGCCGATGTCACAGGCGCCGACCCGCGGCGCACCCCGTTGATCGGTCGGGTTGGTACAGAAGCCGGCGCCGTCGATGGCGTTGCTCCCGGCGAGCAGTGCATGCGTCTCGGTCGGGCCACCGTTGTCGGCGCGAATCGGATCGAGCCCGGTCAAGCCGCTTGGCACTCCGCCGCAGGTCGCGTCGTCCGCGGCGTTGTTGGTGATCCCATAGATCAGCCCGGAGCAATTCGAGCCCGACGTGTTCGCGACGATCGTCGAGTAGAGGGCAAAGTAACCGCCGGAGGATGCCCTGAGAGCGTAATCGTGGTTCCCCGACAGCGTGACGTTCGTGAGCGTCGACAGACCTGCCCGTGTCTCGATCGCGGCCGCCGTGGTGAAGATCGAGAACGAGCCGTTGGCGGAGACTGTCGTGTTGGTCAACTCGGCCCAGCCGAATATCGCCGAGCCTCCCTCGGCGACCGCATAGGGGATCCAGTTGCCCGAGAACGTCGAGTCGTACACCTTGGCGACGCTGTAGGGTGTCCACAACGCACCGCCGTAGGCGACACCCGCGAAGAAGGGGTTGGTACCGGCCCTATTGCCCTGAAGAGTCGACTCGCGGATCGTCAACTCGTCGCTACTGGCAATCGCGCCACCGAGCGCATAGTCGCCGTTACCGACCGCTCGATTGTCGACGAGCTCGGACTGATAGATCGCAGTCCTTCCGGTATTGTAGATCGCTCCGCCGAACTGGTCGGCCGAGCTCGAAGCGATCGACGAGTTCCGCAGGACCAGAGTCCCCTGGACCCAGAAGCTCCCGCCGTAGTCCTGTCTGCCACCGGTGAGAGCGACACGGTTCAGGGTGAGATCGCCGGTCGACTCCACGTATGCGAACCGGAAGTCGCTGAGCGAGAGTGGGTCTCTCGCGATGGTGTGGTTGTGTCCATCGATCGTGATCTCCGTAGTCACGTTGGGCAGTCCGTTGTTCCCCGAGTGAACCTCCTCGATGGCATTCAGGGTCACGTCGTCGGTCAGCACGATCGTGTCGGCCCCCGAGCCCGCGGGACAGGCGCCCTCGGGGGCGTCGTTCTCGGCTGCCCGAATCGCCTCCACCAGCGAGCAGGCCCCCTCGACCGTGATCACCGCTGGAATCAGTGGATCGACCCCGAGGATCACCGCCAGAGACGAGACGATCGCTAGCCGCCCTGGTCGCCGAGTCACCACGCCGCCCCTCCCTAGATCGCCCCGAAGGTAGCGCCCATCAGCTCGGTCCGCACCTTGCCCAGCCGTGCTGGGATCGCCGCCAGAGTCTCCGAGCTCCGATCGGCGACCAGGATCTTGAAGACGACCTCGCCGGAGCCGTCGGCCGCCAGACCGATTCCGATGCCCGAGACTCCGGGCAGCTCCAGCACCACGTCCTCGACCCGGCGCTGTATTCGCTCCGCGTCCCGGATCGCGGCCAGCCTCTCGGACGACGGAGCCACTACCGCCGTGGCCGGCAGCGCCTTGCAGCCCACCGGCTCGAGCTTGTCCTTGGGCTTGACCTTGCCGAGCTGTTTGAGCACGGTCGACATCTTCGTGACCAGCGCAAACTGCGGGTCGGCGAGGTTGACCGCGATGCCCAGGCCCACGAGCCCCGGGCAAGAGGGGAGGTTCTCGAAGAAGACGCTCCCGGAGTCGCCGAACGACATCATCGCTTTGCCGTCGTTGCTCTGCACGACGAACTGCTTGATCATCCGCGCTCGAGGGCCGCTTCCGGGCGGGAATCCGTAGTCCACGTCGCCGGTGATGTTCAGCGCGACGACGGTCCCGGTCTTCACCCCGGTACCCCGTCCCGCCTTCTGTACCTGCTGACCCAGGAACGGGGCCACCACGTGGCTGCCGGGGACCCCGATGTCCAGGACGGTGCCGTTCGGATCGACCGCTCCCTCACGCACCTCGGCTAGAGCCGCGTCCGACTGGTTCTTGGGCGTCTTGCCGCCCTTGTGGAACTTGATCTTCTTGAACTTGGTCAGGTCGGCCACCGGCTTCAGCTTCGAGCTCTGCGTGTTGCATGCACCACCCTTGCTGTCGATCAAACCGGGCTGGATCACCGGGTTGCCCGCGTCTCCCGTATTCCGTTTGGCGATGGAGGCGTTCGTCGACAGGATGTACTGCTTGCCGCCACCTTCCACCAGGGCGCCGAGGGTCCCGCTCACACAAGGCAGGTCAATCCCTGCATCCTCCGCGAAGTCCGTGGCGTTTCCTCCGGAGGTCCCCAGCTTCATCGGGAACTTCTGGGCCTTCCGGTGTTTCTTCGGGCCGGCCTCCGCGGGAATCGCGGCCGAGAGCACCGAGGCCACTGCGAACAGGCCGACTATCTGCTGTAGGCGAATCGAAACTGACATCTGTCCCTCCCCTGGTAGTTGGGTCTTACTCGGGTTCACGTAAACCGCCCCTGGGAGGGACCACGTCGCGAGCCTGTACAATCGCTCTCAATCCGATGTCCGGATCGAGAGGGGAGGTCACGCGGCTGCTCGACGAGTGGCGCGGCGGCGATGCCGAGGCCGTCAACGAGCTCTTCCCGCTCGTCTACCGCGAGCTCCGACGGCTGGCCCATGGCCAGCGTTTCCGACACGCTCGTCAGGACAGTCTGGTCACGACCGCTCTGGTGCACGAGGCCTACCTCAAGCTGGTGGGAGCCGGCGACCGTCCCTACCGCAACCGCGGGCATTTCATGGCGGTAGCCGCCAAGGCGATGCGTCAGATCCTGGTCGATCAGGCCAGAAAGCGAAGCTCGCAGAAACGTGGTGGAGATCTGCGGCGATCGGACCTCGACGAGGAGCGACTGGCCGGCACCGATCGCGACGCCGAGCTGGTGGCGCTCGACGAGGCGCTCACCCGGCTCGACTCCATCGATCCCCGCATGAGCCGGGTCGTAGAGCTGCGCTTCTTCGGCGGCCTGTCCGTCGAAGAAGCGGCCGAGAGCCTGGAAGTCTCGCCGACCACGATCAAGCGCGAGTGGCGGAAGGCGCGGGCGTTTCTCCACCGCTACGTCGCCGGCGAGGCTCCCGGCCATGCCTGAGGGCGAGCTCACCGCGAGTGACTGGCGTCGGGTTCACGCACTCCTCGACGACCTCCTCGATCTCTCGGAGAGCGATCAGGAGAGACGGCTGCGCGAGCTCGAGAGCGAAGGTCCCGCGATCGTCCAGGAGCTTCGCTCTCTGCTGGCTTCCGACCGCGAGAGCGGCGGCCTGTTGGACGGGGCGGCCTCGGAGGTCCTCGAGACCTTGATCCGCGAGGTGGTCGACGACGGCGAGAAGCCTCCCGACCAGGCCGGGGCCTATCGTGTCGTCAGCGAGATCGGGCGTGGGGGCATGGGCGTCGTCTATCTCGCCGAGCGCTCGGACGGAGCTTTCGAGCAACGCGTCGCTCTGAAGGTGGTCAAGCGAGGCCTGGACACCGACGCCATCCTGGCGCGCTTTCGCCGGGAGCGGCAGATCCTCGCCCGCCTGGAGCACGACGCGATCGCGCGCATCTTCGACGGTGGGGCGCTCGCCGACGGACGACCCTACTTCGCCATGGAGTTCGTGGACGGCGAGCCGCTCACCGAAGCCTGCGACCGAGCTCGTATGAGTGTCGAGCGCCGTCTTCGCCTCTTTCAGCGTGTGTGCGACGCCGTCCAGTACGCCCACGGCCGACTCGTGGTGCATCGCGATCTCAAACCCTCGAACATCCTGCTCGACGACCGGGGTCAGCTCAAGCTGCTGGACTTCGGTATCGCCGGGCTGCTCGACGAAGAGGTCGGCGACCTGACCCGGATGACCGCAGCCGGCACGCGCCCGCTGACGCCGGCCTACGCGGCGCCGGAGCAGTTCGAGGGCGGGACCACGGTTGCCAGCGACGTCTACTCGCTCGGAGTCGTCCTGTGCGAGCTGATCGCCGGGCTCCGTCCTCGAGGGGCCGGAGATCGGAGCGTCACTCTCCCTTCGGCCCTGGCGCGCTCGGCGCGGGGCTCCGCCGGCGAGCGCGCAGCCCGGCGGGGAACCGACCCGACAGGCCTCGCCAGGCGGCTCTCCGGCGACCTCGATGCCATCGTCTCGAAGGCTCTGCACGAAGAGCCCGCGCGCCGCTACGCCTCGGCCGAGTCCCTCAGTCGCGATATCGAGCGGCACCTCTCGGGCCTGCCGGTGGAGGCTGCACCCGACAGCCCGCTCTACCGCGCGCGGAAGTTCGTCACTCGCCATCGACTGGGCGTCACTTCCACCGCCGCTGTACTGCTGGCGCTGGTCGCCGGGCTCGCGGGCACGACCTGGCAGGCGAAGCAGCGAGCGCTCGAGGCGCGTAAGGCCGAAGAGGTGCGCGACTTCGCACTCGGCCTCTTCGAGTCGGTCGATCCATCACTCGCCCAGGGCGCGGAGGTCACCGCCCTCGATCTCGTCGCCCAGGGCGCCGAGCGGATCGAGACCGATCTCGCCGGCCAGCCCGAGGTTCAGTCCGAGATGGAGCAGCTGCTCGGCAACGTCCTTTGGAACCTCGGCCAGGGGGAGCAGGGGCTCGCCCTACTGGATCGGGCGCTCTCGCGGCTCCCCGCGACCGGCTCCGTCGAGCGGGCCAACGCCCTGCGGTCCAAGGGCGGCATCCTGCTCGATCTGGGTCGCACGGAAGAGGCCGAGCCTCTCCTGCGACAGGCCCTGGAGATGCACCGGGAGTCGCTCGGTCCCTCCGATCCGGAGGTCGCAGAAGATCTCGACCGACTCGTACTCCTGACCCTGGCGACGGGCGACCGGGAGTCGGCTCGCGAGCTCGCCGAACAGTCGCTCGCGGTGCGTCTCGCCTCCCTCGGCGGAGGCCACGTCGACACCGCCGACTCCTACAACAACCTCGGGGTTCTCTATCGGCAGGCCGGCGACTACGGCGCCGCCGAGGAGAACTACCGCTTGGCCCTCGCCATCCGTCAATCGGAGCTGGGAGATCGCCACCCCGACACCCTCGATTCGTTGGCGAACTTCGCCACCCTTCTCTATTTCCGCGGCAAGTACGAAGCGGCGAGGGCCAACTTCGCGCAGGTGGTCGCGATCCACGACGAGGTCTATGGCCCTTCGCATCCGGCCACGGTTCGAGCGCGCAACAACCTGGCGGCCCAGCTCACCCAGCTCGCGCGCTTCGACGAAGCCGAAGTCCTCTACCGCGAGGTCCTCGACTTCTGGGCCGAGACCACCGGCCTCGAGCATCCGAACGCCCTCGGCACACGCAGCAACCTCGGTCTCATCGCCCGCCTACGTGGGCAGATCGCCGAGGCCGTCACGATCGACCGAGAGGTCCTCGTCGCCGCCACCGCGGTTCTCGGCGCGAGCCACCCCCTGAGTGCCCGCTTCGCCAACCGCCTCGCCAGCTCCCTCCGGGAGGCGGGAGAGCTCGGCGAAGCGCTCGACCGGGCTCGCTCGTCGCTCGAGGCCCACGAGCAGGCACTCGGGGCGGAGGCGCCTCAGGTCGCCACCGACCTGCAACTGGTAGGGCTCATCCAGCGGGATCTGGGCGAGCTCGAGGCGGCCAGGAGCTCGCTGGAGAGGGCACTGACCATCCGGACCGACAATCACGGACCGAGCTCCGTCTTCGTCGCCGAGTCCCAGGTGGTCCTCGGAGAGGTGTTGGGCCTGCTGGGGCACACCGAGCCGGCGCTGGAGCTCCTTAGAAGCGGTCTCGAGACCTCTCGAACCGAGCTTCCGGAAGGGCATCCTGCCACCGCACGCGCCGCCTGGGTGCTCGGTCGCACGTTGGACGATGCCGGGAGGCCGGCCGAAGCCGAGTCCATCCTGGCCGAGGCCGTAGCGATCAGTGCCGCGGTCTTCGGAGTCGATAGCTGGCGGACGATCGCAGTGCAGGTGGACCATGAGATCTGCCGCGCCCGCTCCGGCGGCGCTTCGCCGGCCAGCCTGAACGGGGCCCTCGACTCGCTCCGCTCGGAGCTGGGGACCAGCCACCCGCTCCTCCGCCGGGCCGCCGGCCGAATCGCCTCGATCTCCACAGGCTGAGCCCCGGACTCGCCCGCCTCACGCTGCGGCCCCCCGTCGCCAATGGTGCGATCGCGACGGATTCGGCCGACTGCTAGGCTCTTACCCCATGATGACCGCGATCACACCCCGCCTCACGACTTGTGCTCTCGCGCTCGCCATGACAGTGCCCCTGGCCGCCCAGGAGCCGGAGGCGAGGCCCGAGTTCGGGGAGCGGCTCGACGTGATCGAGGTGCTGGTCGACGTTCTCGCCACCGACCGCAAGGGACGCGTGGTCACCGGCCTCGGCGAGACCGACTTCGTGGTCGAGGAGGAGGGTGAGCCGCGAGAGATCACCAGCGTGATGTTCTACTCGACCCGCTACGAGGACCTCGCCCCGCGGGCCGAGAACGCGCCTCCCCCACCCGAGGGCTTTCCGCCTCCGGATCTGCCCGCGAGCCGCTACTTCATCTTCTTCTTCCACGATCAGACACAGGAGGCGATCAACCGCGCCCGTCTGCGGGGTCTGACTCTTTACGTAGCCGTTGACATTGTGGGCTGGAGTCAAATTATTTTTACGCTCTTCATCCTTCCTCGA
>JAODVM010028004.1:0-19341 GCA_025400095.1 Phenganax marumi
CCTTCAAAAGTTAGGAGTTACCTGTCCGAAATTCCCACTTTGATCACAGAAACTTTGACAGTGTAAACTGGGCCTTACAAGGAATACAAAGCCTACATACTAGTCAGCTTCGTGCTATGGTAGATATACATATACGTGCGCATCCGGTAGATATACCGGATTCGCACGGTCACGACATCAAATTAAGCAGCATTGAGGCAAGTTTAGCTCATATATAAATGATAATGTTCCAGAGCTTAATAGCAACTAATCGTAGAAAAAGTTGTTCGAACAAATAGGCGTCAAGTGCCTAAAGTCGATGCCGTGACCATGCGAATTCGGTACCCGGTGTAAACGGGGCTGTAAATTCTATACTTCCGCGTAATCCTGTAATACTCTCTATTTATTAAATAATACACAGTGTTTTATGAGCAAATCAGCCATTGTTGAAAGTGATAATCACACATGTGTGATTATCGTGTTGTAACCAACCAATCAGCGAGCAGGATTAAGTGCCGTGGCGGGAAAAAGTTCTTCCTTTATGAATTTTCTGCAGGAGTGCCGAACGGTTTGTGATTTTTTATTGTATAATAAAAATAAAAATGCATGGATTCTTGGAAAAATGGAGTTCATTTCTCGTTTTGAGAAAGATATCTCACTGGTTCGATATCTTTCTCAACACTCAAAATAAATTCCAAGTATCCGCACATCCATGGTATTATTCTCCACATACTTCACTGTTTTTTGAAACTTTTTTTCAAATTGAAAAGCTAACGTGCATAGCACAACGCTAGAAATTATGCTTGATTGTTGCGCGCGAAAAGTTCACGTTTTTGCCCGACAACGAACGCTTTCCTAGTGTAGCCGATATATTTGTTGCCGTATACTGTATTCTCACTTTCGATGTTTTTGTGTACACAGTATCCACGTAGTTATTGTTAACGTTATTATTAATATGTAATTATTCATAATATTATTATGTAATTATTAATATTAATATATAATATATAATATAAATATAATATCATAATATTATAATATTATAATATAAAATAATATATAATATATAATATTGATATATAATTATTATTATAATATTATTATAATTATATAATTATTATTAATATATAATATATAATTATTATTAGTTTTTATTAAAGCAGTTATTATTAACGGTTTACATCTGTATCTTTTTAGTACCGAAATCAAAGCAGGAAGAGAAAGACTCGTTGAAATAATTAAGAAATATCAACCGTTGCTGACGTGTTTTAACGGAAAAGGTGGTCCTAAAAATGTTCCAGATTAGAGGAATACCAAATGCCGATTTTCCGTGCGGGATAGCGTCATCCATGCACTCGGGATGATGCGAGACTTACCAGAGAGAGGGAGAGAAACTTTATTTAATCACGCCTACAACGTCAGCCGTAGCTGGTTTCCACGAAGGGCGTGCAAATGACAAAATTTAAAAAGATAAGATATTATATGAACAAATATATGACATAAGTCTTACTAATGCTAGTGTTACTACTACTATAAATTACTAATCGTATAACGAATCCCCATACTGTTAAATAAAGAATAAAAGTACAACAATATAAAATAAAAATATAAAAATATAGACTAAAAACATGAAAATATAAATAAATAATAAATATATAATAAAAGTATAAAATATAAAAATATAAAATAAAAATATATAAGTATAACTAGATAATAAATATATAATAAAAATATAAAATATAAAAATATAAAATAAAAATATAAAAATATAAATGAATAATAAATATATAATGAAACTATAAAATATGAAATTATAAAATTTAATATCTTATAAATTTTTACCTGAGTGTACGCCCGTGTTGAGAACGCGTAACTGGAGAGGGCAATTGTACTAAAAATACATGGAACACTACATGCAGCCAAGAGTTGAAGCCATAAGCCCTAAAGGTCCGAAGAATCTTCGGCCCTAGTCTTTCCACGGAACGGAAATCACGGCCAAGAAACAAAACAAATAAACATGCTCGGAAAACGAGTCAAACTCTTGCAAAAAAAGCAAGTTTTACGAAGCTGCTAATCGTTTTTTTAGCAGAAAGGAAGAAAAAAACCACCAAGAAGAAAACAAATGCAGTTTTTTTCTAATTTTATGAACTAACTGCCCAGAAAATAGCTTTTTTGGAGCAAAAACGTACAATTAGGAGTGAAGTCCGTGTTCCAGCGAGAGAATCGCGAAACAGTAAACACGCGTGTCTGGGTGTCAAATTCGGCTTCAATGGACAAAATTTCAAAAAATTTTGAACTAGGAAAATCTTTTACCACAGCCTGAAAGAGCATCCTGAATATAGTAAAACTGCCAAGTTTGGTTGCGAAATGTTGTAAAGTAAGGAAAATATAGCCATGAAAAGTTGGCAAATTTTGTATATTTTTCTATTGCGCGCGGGAAAATAATACCCCGTTCGAGGACAAGGGTATTAATTCCCCGCGCACAATAGAAAATTATAGAAAATTTGCCAACTTTTCAAGGCTATATTTTCCTTGTTTTACAACATTTCGCAACCAAACTTGGCGGTTTTACTAAATTCAGGCAGGATGCTCTTCTAGGCTGTGGTAAAAGATTTTCCTAGTTGCAAATTTTTTGAAATTTTGCTGGAAGGCTAAAGGTCCATTGGTTTCGGTTAATTATTAGACAGTCCTTACAGAGGTAGCGTTCCGAGTATGTTTAGTTCAATCGGTGTATTCTTCGTCTTAATGCTATTGAATTTCTGCTCTTTTTCGCAGGGATTTACGAATTATTTTCTGGCAAGAAGTGTGTACTCGGGCGGCAAAAAGAAACTATTCCTGATACCCGTTCTGTAAGTAGAAGCATGACCAGCGACATGTTCACGAGCCGTTCTCGACCCCTGGCCATCTCTGGCTTTCTTTGAAACTTATTATCTTAACCAGGTAATATACGTGATGCCGTCATCGTCAGCAAGAACTATGACATATCCAAGAAAAAGTGATAAACTTCCATTTTACCTTGAATTGAAGGAGTTGAGAGACAACATGAAAAATTCCGAAATTTCAGATTCCTTGTCCATGGGAAGTCGTCGCAATTAGCGGATATCCAATGTAAGTACGGTGTTTTCTGCAGAAATGCCCGTGCATAATCAGTTTGACAAGTAAAATCGTCTAGCGTTAGTGTAAATACAGCCGATTCAGGTCAGAGACAGATTTTCAGATTTTCGTTTGAGGGGGGGGGGGTGAAAAAAATATCTGGGGGGTTACAGGTGCTTGGTTTGGCAGGGGGCCGGTGGCAAATCCAGAACGGTTAAGGAAAATATTCTTACTAAATGTAAATCAGCCTCCTACATCTTTTCAATATTGCTAAGTTCATTTAAAATTAGTTTTACAAATAATGTTCACAATGATTATTGTATAAAGTCTTTAGTTTCTCCAATTTGTTTGAGGTTCGGGCGTGAAAGGCATTGATAATTTTTCAAATTGGGGGTGCAAATCCTATCTGGGGGATGGCAAATGCCTTTGGGGGTGCAAAAATACTCTGGGGGGTGCACACCACCGTCCACCCCCCATAAAACCGCCTATGATTCGGGTAGAGGGTTTAACGAAAGGAGTTGTGAGGGGGGGGGGTTGTAGGCGTTACAACGTGACGTCGCTAGGCAAGTACAAACGCGTTTTTAGGCATGCGACGCTGCGTTGTAAACTTTGATAAAATTTTCCAAATTTACTTTGACTAACAGAGCAAACAGACGTTTCATGTTTGTAGGGGCGGCGTAAACGTGCTGTGCTTTTCAAGGGGTGAATGGTTTGCAAAAACGTGACCGCATTTGTCGGAATTAATCCAAAGAAGTAACATACTTGGAATGTATGTTTACTTCATCGAGACAGCGTATATTTGAAATCTGTAACGACGTACCGTTGCACCTCTAGAAACCGTCCTTTATTAACCTACCTATAGAAAAGTATGTTTACCCTCCTAGAAAGATAACATCGCGACGCCTACAACAACCGCCACAAAGACTTCCGTTAAATGCTCAGCCTGAAGCGGGTGTATTTGAGTAAAGCGTATTGCATAACCACTGAATGGATGAGTGCACATGCGCAACAAGTGCACAGGGCGTCTTCAAATGCGGGCGCAGTTTGCATGTGAAATAGAATTATAATTTAGAACAGCAATACTTTAAACATAAGTTCCATTGCATTATGCCCAACGTGCAGGCATAGATACTACATAAATCGTGCAAAATATCAGGCGAAGAAATAGTATATATTATGTCTTTAACATCAGTAGAAACATGCCGTTGTACTTAAATGTTCAGTAGAGTTAACACACTTCTTGCCTTGTTCGTCATGCTACTGAATGTTTCTGCCCCCAGTTTTCGTTTGGCTTCCGCTTTGATTTGATTTTCCGGTTTGGTCGTCCGCGTTCGTATTTGGGCCAGTGTTCACGATTTAGTCCTCAGGTTCGACTAGTTCCTCGCTTTGGCCCCAAGTTTTGGCTAGCGCCCTGCTTTGCTGCTCAGTTTGGGCTGATTCCTCGCTTGAGTTCTTGGCTTGGTATGGGTTCGCATTTTCGCCGAGGTCCTCGGGCTGGTATTGCTTCAAATATTCTATCATACTCCCTGGTCCTTGTGGGTCGTTTTCGAGCACACCCACACCTGCGTCCCAAAGTTGATTTCTAGTTTTGTACCATTGCGATCTGTACCACGGATCGACAACACCCGTGACAAAAACATGGAATAAGGTCTCTAAGCATTGTTCTTCGCTCATTATTCTCTTTTTGGTGTCGATAATTTCAGGCCCGCATCCTTCCCCACTCTCTTGCTGGCAAGGAGCTCTTGTGGAGGCTTTGAAAATGAAATGAAAACAAAACTAATGACGACCAAAAAAAAAGAAATTGAATAACTATTTAATGTTCAAAATCTATTTCCCAGTCGTGTACTAATCGTCTGAAACTCGGTTATATTTACTCACAGATGATGATGTGTGCTGGGCAAAGACCGTCGTTTCTGTCCATGAATCCTTCTACCATATCTTCGAGATGATTTTTTAGTATTTTGTATTCGGAATGACCGGTAAAAGCTTCTTTGTCGCCGTATGCACTTTTGTCAGGTGTGGCAAACAGCAGGTTGGTCGTGGAAGGATCGTCTGGCCAAAGCTCGGGTTTACGTGGAAATTTCCCATTGCCAAGTAGAACCGATCGCACGTCTGCGTTGTCGTAGTAGGCATTTTTACGACCTGGATAGTGAAGATAGGCGGTGGAAAACTGATCTTTCCCCAAAGTGTTGTAAGGATTGTGTTTAATGAATGACCACTTGAGGTGCCTCTGGACTTGACGACCCAGATTCAATCCTTCTAGTAAGTCTTCCTTCGTGATTTTTCTCGGTGTGATTATTTCACCAACTGGTGGCTTGTGTATTTGCGATGGGATTACTTTCCCCGCTCCTAATGGTCCCATTTTTCCGCCCAGAGCTCCCGTTAACAGGCCGGAGCGTTTTTTGAGTGAATTCCCAGCGTTCGCCACATTGCTGACGCGTGGAGCATAGCCGACGAGGCAAAGTAGAACTGAAACGCGAAAAAACATTGCTCCAGATTTTTTGAAAGTTAAAGTGGTTTTGTTTTGCCGTAAGATCGTTTCACGTTGACGTGCAGTGAGAAATGATCCTAGATATAAATGGGATACACTGATTTTCAATACATGATATACGGTTGGCGAACAACTCGCGCATGTAGCAACCTGTTTATCTGATATTACTCAACCGCTGTTTATTATTACTATCAGAGCTGCACCCGTTGCACTCGGAGATTAGACACCTTGAGGTTCTATGACGCGAGCTTTAATCTCTAATCTTTAATCTAACAAAGTTCCTTTAAACACGGTGGTCTATTTAGTGCCAACAGTTACAATTTGATTTTCCAAGGGCCATGCTATTACTGAATGCTATATTGACTGACAAAATTAAGTAAATATTCTTGGACGAAGTAATTGTACAACAAGTTGTAAAACCACACGCTTTTTGAGAAAAATATGAAAACGTTAATGCGAAGGGTATGGCCGCTGCTTTAAACATGGCAACGATAACTCTTTGGGCCCGTTTGTTCGAAGCCTGTTTAGCTTAGACGGTGGATAAGTCAGAATTCAAAAACACTCTCACATATCTTTTAAAACTTTCAAATCAAATCTTGTGTTTTAAAACAATAGGTCAATACATGTTGTGTCGTTAGTTAAAAAACTTTCACTTTCTTTGTTCAAGGAACTCGTAGATAGATATATGATATCTATATTTTAAAGATAAGCCAGAATTTTAAAACGCTTCCTCATATCTTGTATATCTTTGAAATCCCAATCTTTTGTGGTAATTCTATAGTTAGACACATGATTATTGTATTCAGTGAAAAAAACTGCATGGTTGTTCGAGGATTACATAACTATAATTTCGATTTTGAGCTTCGACGGTGAGCAATTCAGAATTCAAAAACATTCCCGCACGTGTCGTAAAACTTTGATGATCTATGTACTATATTATTCTATGACGTTTAAGCTAAATGTTTAAGCTAAACGGGCTTCGAACAAACCAGCCCCAAGAGTTATCGCTACCATGTTTAAAGCAGCGCCCATACCCTTCGCATTAACGTTTTTATATTTTTCTCAAAAAGCGTGTGGTTTTACAACATGTTGTACAATTACTTCGTCCAAGAATATTTACTTAATTTTGTCAGTCTATATAGTATTCAGTAGTAGCATGGCCCTTGGAAAATCAAATTGCAACTGTAGGCACTAAATAGACCACCGTGTTTAAAGAAACTTTGTCAGATTAAAGATTAGAGATTAAAGCTCGCGTCATAGAATCTATAGAATAATAGAATAATAGTGGAACAGTATCGTAGTACAAACAGTATCGTAGTATCGAACAGTATAGTAGAACAATATAGAACAGTATCTCCCATATTATATATGGGAGATACTGACTTTCATTGCATGATGTAGGGTGGCAAACAACTCGCGCATGAGGCAATTCCTGTTTATCTGATATTACCCAACCACTGTTTATTGTTGCCTTCAGAGCTGCTGTACTCGCGGAGATTAGACAGACACCTTGAGATTCTATGACGCGAGCTTTAATCTCGAATCTTTAATCTTTGACAAAATTTCTTTGAATACGGTGGTCTATTCACTGACCTTGCTGTAGACACTTTTAATCAATGAAGATGAAGTTTTTGCGTATGAAGATATATTGAAATTCTTCATTAAACGACTACAATAAATATGGACAATCCCTGACCTTGATATAGACAATGTAAATCAATGAAGATGAAGTTTTTGCGTACAAAGATACACTGAAATTGTCTTTAAATTATTTTAATATTATTGTAGATATGTGCAATCCTCGACTTTGGTATGAACGCTTTTAATCATTCTGAAGTTCTTTCCGAATCATACAGTCGCTGTTTGGAAGCAAATTGCGCTTTATGGCTTTACGGTGCATTTGCAAATATTATCATTTGAATTGAGGATGCTCCATCCCACATGATCGTCGCTTCGGAAATTCAAAAAAATCTCCAGGCCACTTCCATTGTCACCGTAGTCGATCATGAAACTTTGGCGAAGCAGATAATAGCCGTCACACGCCCATCGTTGACTAATACTACCACTATTGCACGTTGCAACCACGAGATTCGACATTGGTGCTTCTTCGCCATTTACGTCTAGGCATTTTCTGGTTGACTCATGTTGCAATCGACCATCCGCTAGCCAAGACCACCACTGGCTCACGTCGCTATGGTTACATGACGTTGCTATGACATCACCATTAGCGACGGATGCGCATTTCTTGTTGGAGGCGCGGGTTTGAATTTGGAATGCTGTACGTGAGGAAATAAAAGCTTATTTTACAAAAAAATGTTCGCGTCGCTACAAAGGATTAGCTTTGTTAGCAGATGTACATTTACTATTGTCAACAGAGTATTTTTTAATCTAGAGAACAATACAAGACGAAAAAAAAACTCATCTTAAGAGAAACTGTAAGAAGAAGCCATACTTTTTTCTTATAAAACGTATGAGGGCTCTCTACGTAAGTAAATCGTATAAGGCTCTATACGTAAGTAAAAAGAATTGATTTTGAAAAAGATTAAAGCCATTGTTTTTCTGTTCTTCAATTTAGATATGGATCTTTTATACATTTATCATTCAAAATAAGCTTCCTACCTTTAAGCACAGTTTTGCACCCAGTCGAGTCGTTTTCATTTTCTCGATGCAACTATACGAAGAAAAGGCGATAAAAAAATAGTGATAAAAAATTTTCGGGATCTCCGCTAGGCGAGATGAGACATTTTTCTCATAAGTCCTGTATCCCGACTGCTCGGGGTGTCTCCGAGATTAGAATACCTGTCCTCTTATCTTCTGCTGCTAGGAAACGACTTGGCGTCGAACTGTTCTCTGAAGCTTTCTGAAGCTTTAACGGCGTTTTACTTCATAAGTAGCCGGCAGTGTCATTAATACATGGGTAATTTTCCGCAGACTAAATTTTCGGCCCGACTGTTGATGGATGGAAATATGGAAAGACGTACCCAAGTTTAAACTTCTACTGATTGCTCAATTTAGAAGTTATTTTGGTATAAAACGTGAAAAAATTGTATATTTATGATAATAACAAGACGTCGAGTTGGCTTACTTTAAAAACTTCTCGAAATTAGTTTCAAGCCTTTCTAAACTTACAATCCAACTCATTGCCCCACTTCAGTAACCGGACTGGGTTGAAAATTGTGCATTTTATCATGCAGATCCCGAGGATTATTCTGCAATAGACTTACTGTCGTTGCAACTTCTTCGTAGAAGGTCCATTCATCTCCGTTTCCGCTTTCTATTTTTCGTCCTTGTTTGGTTTTATTGCAAAGCTGACAATTCACTGCTGCACTGTGTGTCGTTGTTTTGTAGTTGAAACCCGAACAAGTTTGCGTTCTGAGGCAGCGAATTGAGCATTCTGTTTGGGACTTGGACTCGTGTTCAGAAATAATTTCATCGTCTAGTAGGGGCCCACCTTTGACAGAATTCATAAGAAAATAGCCTTTTTAATGAAGCCTGTTAACTGGTTGGTCGCCAACTTTGAAAACCCGTATTTCAAAAACCTTGGCGCGAAAATCCTCCCGTCTCTACGAAAGCAATATTTTTGGTTCTGTGTGGAAGATTATTATTTAATAAAGGAAGTAGAAAACGTTTTCCCCATGTTCCGACTGAGTTCTAAAAACTTCATTAAAATTACGTTTTATCTATTGAAAAGAACACAAGAGGACCAAATAACAGCCCTTACCTCCTTTGTATTTGAAAATGAAATTTGAAGTTCGTATCTCAGCATCTGATTGTGCAAGCAGTAGAACGAAAGGAAATATTGCGGAGTTCATATTTTTCATCTTGACACTTTGGCAGTTTTCTCAAAATGAATGTCTCGAGATTAGTCAGACAATAAGGAACTCAGAGTGATGTCAAATTTGAAATTAAAGGCTAAAGTGACAGCTGTGCAGATGTGCTCAGTCATGGGGAGATTCGTCGTATACTTTTGATAACAACGCGCTAGGCACACTGCTTTTTGTGGGGGAGGGAAGCGAGGGGGCTGGCGAACGCTGAATGCCCAAAGTTTCGTCATTGTTTGAAACATTTGAAAATCGTTTGAAAATCTTCCCTGCGTTGTATTAAAATGACTTTTTGAAAATTCTCATAAAAGTACTCCAACACAATTAAAACTGGTTTTTTTTAATGAGGATAAACGTACCTGTCCTTATTCACAATAAGACTGTTTCTTTGTGAAAAATTCTTGTCCCTCCCGTGCTCAGCAATCTCCAACACTGTGTTGGATATGTTTAATGCGACATGTGCACTTCCGTCGGAAATGTCGTCTAATCCGTGTTGAAAAATTGTTCCGACTGAAAAAGCTCACAGGAAAATAAGGAAAAAATGTCTAAGCCGTTTATTGTGCTACAAGACTTTCCTAAAACGCATCACTATCAAAAATTAATTTTTACATTTAATGAGGTAGCTAACATGTTTCAGCCACAAATTACAGGGTTTTTTTCATCCCGACTGAAATCTCGTCGACCAATCAAAACTGGGCTTCGTAATTCTTTGAAAAATACATGCATGCAACCAGAATTGTTCTCTTTCAAATTTTGTTGCTTAACTTTAGCCTCCTAAAGAAAGGGTCATTGACAATTTGCGCCCGTGTTATGTTTTATAACGGACGAAGCATGTTGCACATAGGCCGTTATGTGAATAGGCTGCCCAGGCAATCGAATTTGTTAACTAATTCTTGCACTCTTCCTCCACCAAACGATGTCCAGGACTGAGGTGCCTCTATTGTCTCTTTACTTTTGTGCACAAAAGCGTTACTGATTTCGGATGGGACCCTGACCATGGCCATATCGTTCCAGTTAATTGTCTTTTTGCAGCCGAATTTTGCGGTGTAACATTCTTCAGTATTTGTACTACTTTCGGTGTTTTTGCAAATTTCGGTAGTTTTACCACTTTCGGTGTCTTTGTTGTCACTTTTGGTAATCTCTAGCTTGGAACCGTTCCACTTGAAAGTAAAAGTGCCAAGAGCAGCGACGCCCGAGGACTCAGATGTGTCGCAATCAGGTGGACTTTGAGCATCTCCGCAGATTGTGTCTCCACTGCAACCCTCATCTTTGGTCCAGATCAAACCACAGTATGGACATTTGCGAAATTCTGACTCGCCATTTTCGCAATTTTGTCGAGTGCACTCAGTACTGATATCACGTAGCACCATGTGAAGTTGATTCACCATATTGAGCACGTGACCTGCTTCAATCGCTGCCCTCTCGCCTTCGAAAGTAAAGCTGTTGTAAGCGATCATCCTCTCCTTAATGTCGAATATCTCGTCGGTCATGTACGCTTGGAACTCAAAGACAAGGTCGACTTGGTCGCTTTCACTGAAAGCCTACAAAAACAAGAGCAAAATGCATCACTGAATTTATTCCTAGCCACCACATGGTGACAATGCCTGAACTGATGCGATGTCAAATTGTGTTGAACAGTGTTGATCTGGGAAAGCGTACGCAAAAAGAATCCCTGTTTCTTCTATGGAGTAACTGTGGTATCGTTTTCTGCATTGCTCTTCACGTCATTTAAGATACTTACAAACGTCCAAATCTATTATAATCCACCAATTAAACTCATACCGCGAAGAAAGTGTTAGCAGCCTATGTATACTCGACCTTTTTGGATGCGCCTTGCTTGATTGTTTTTGCGGAGGGGGGCGGGGAGGTTGCAACTCTCTCTTCCCCAGAGCCTTATATGAAGTTTGCACAAGTCGGCTTTTCCAAACCAGGGTCCACGATCCAAAAACTTATCTTCAACAGGCGCCGAAATATCGTCAACATTTGTGGTTTTATGCGTGCCAAAGCCAGCATATCTTATTTCAATAAGCGAAACACAAATCCTTACGTACTGCTCTCTTGAGAGCCGATTTTTTGCAATTAGCCTTTCTCATACTATGCGACTAGGCCTTAAAATCCGCCATTTTTGAGTGGCAATATCATTGTACAATTTTATTCTTGTTAGCAATTGTTTGACACTTTCAACCTTCATATATGATAGGAATTTGGACGCCGAAAATTTACACTTTTTGTCTCGTATTCTCGGCGAAATTTCAAAATTTATTGCTGAAATTTCACAAAGAGTTAGCAACAGTCTCAGGTTTACTAAAAAACGAGAAATTTGGTTTTAGTTTATTTTCAGTAGAACAAAATATGCGTAATTCAATTAGACTTTCTCACAAAGCCGTTTTTTGGGTACTATCTGAGATTATAATCAATACATTTAGGTTTTGTATTGTCATTGTTCTAAATAAAACCGTTATAAGTTAATTTACAGTTCAATTATTGAAAAACGGTTTTCATACACCTTAGATTTTTCTGATTTTGACGTATTTTTTCACAAAAAGTACCCCAAAAATGGCGCCGTGAGAAAGGCTAATTATTTTGCAATCCAAAAATGGCGGATTCAAGACCTGGTCGCATAGCGTGATAAAGGCTAATTGATATTTCTTCATATCTCTTTGGAGGAGCCAGTCTGCAACCCACTCTTACGTGTCTTTTGCTTCACCCCCAAAGGAGTGTACCCGAACTCACACTAAATAATAAAATATGGTGCTATAACGGTACCTTTCTCTGCTCGTCAAAAGCAATCATTTTGCCAGAAAAAATCTTAATTTCATCGCTCGTGAACTGTAGAATCTTTCGGTGGCTGTTGTGGATCTTGAAGAGCTTTAAAAAATTTTCATCATTGATCGTCAGGTTATGCCTCTCCTTGCAAGTTTTCAGTATGTCGTCGAGCAGCGTCTCTCCCTTCGTTGTATTCCAGGAAAAGACAACAGTATCGATACCGAGCTCTTCATCTAAGACTTCAATGAACTCCTCCTTAGGCCATTCAACCATATCCATGTGCGTGACAAGAACGGCGACTAAATCGAAAGGTAGTTCGACGAAGTTATCTGCGTATTTGAGAACACTGTCGATGACGGAGTCGATACGAGTCTCGGCTTTGACCACAATGAAGATTTTTGAAACAGGCATGAAATTGAGCGCACCAGCTATCCAATGGTTGTGTTCTAGTTTGTCCTTTCTGGCGTTGCTTCCTGGAGTGTCGGAGACAATAAGGCTACCATCTGGAACGCGAAAGAGTTTTGACGTTCTTGTGAAACTCTCGCTGGCTTTTGAACTTCTTCCCGTCTGCCCTGTCAGTTTCTCCACAACGGTGGATTTTCCCGTGCCAACGTCGCCCAGAAAAACAGCATAGTGTGGACTTTGCTTCGTATCTAACAAAAATTATCAGTAAATTCATTAATCATTAACGTAAGAGACGCACTACCGTATGGCTATGGAAGGCTCATCGTAATATTTTGGGAATTCAGATATAGCCACCTTCCATTTGAATTCTTCTTATTCCTTCCCGAAGTTTCTTATCCTCGGTTGTGTCAATTTGGTTTTCCATTTTAGTTTCGACTTCCGCAAATGTCTTTGCTCCTGCACGGGTTAAAAAAACAATACAGTTCTTTACATTGCATTGTTACCTGCATCAACGGTGCTTACATGGAAAAAGTATGGAACCTTATCATCACCACACACAGCATTACAATGAAATTAGCCTATCTGGATTGATTTGTACCGCAGAAAATAGTCCTAGCCACTATATGTACTGTACGGGGTCACAAAAAACCTGTGCAATCTGCGTGGTTTACCTTCCATGTGCGTTTTTATAATGGTAGAAACTGCATACAGATCCTTATCCCCCTCTGCATCAGCTTGACCTTCCATGATCTCATAGATTGGTTTGAATTGCGATTTCGTTGCTCGTACGGATGGAAAGATAGTGCAGTTGCTCACTTGATCAGCTCTACCTGTCAATTTTCGGCCTCCGAAAAAGACGTTTTGATCATATTCCTCTCTGACTGTAACATAAACCTTACTGCCGGGGTCACTGAAATAACTGTTTGGACTTTCCAGCTTTTTGTCGGCTTTTTCTACAAGCGTTGCAAATTCTTTGTCTTTATGACAATTTGCTGTTGCCTCTATTCTGTGCCAACCACCGGCAGAAAAATTCCCGCAGTATACGTAACTGCAGTATTTCTTAACGAAATTCTTCACTGCCTGTCTTTCCTCACCCCTTCTCGCTTTCAGGATTTTTTTTGCGTCCTTGATTGCCATGTCGTTGAGCATCACCTGCACGCAGAAATTTCTTACTTCATGGAAGCTCGTTTTCGTCACAATAGCGGTGCGCGTTTTCCACTCGGGATTTGGAGGGTCGTTGCCACCGTCTTGCCACGGAGAAGTAACCGAACCAACGCTGCCATCGACCCTTACAGCCCAGCAAGGGAAACGTTCACTTGTATCCCAGGAATACCAATTCTTGGTATTGCTTATCTTGCTTTGTTTCGCCTTTTGTTGTTCTTTCGAGGCAAACCTCACTTTAATGTCGTTTACATCATCTGTTTTAGTGTAATCATTGGGCATGATTTGATAAGAAAAGCCTCGAGGTACTTTCATGCTGTTTAGTTTTCTGTTTAATGTTTCTATTTCTTCTCTGTTCCCTTTCTTCTTCTGCGCCGGATCGTTTCTTCCCGTTCGTCTAGGTAAATCACTTTGGTGCAAAATCGAGGTGGAACTTTGGCCCTCCGGTTTACCATGAAGATTTGGTAATGTAGTAAATCCTGCATCTCTTTCGCTGCCGTGGTCGCTAAACTTTGGAAAAGACTTATGTATCCTTTTGCTCGATGATTCCCCTGTGCCTTTTCCGTCCACTGATGTATTTTCCCTTTTAGAGTTGTCGTTTTTAACATTTTCTATTTCTTTGATGAGAATGATACTGGGACGTGGAATATCGCGCACTAAAGAACGTTCATGTAAGGTAGCATGAGTTAGTTCATGGAGCGCCAGCAGTTTTGCATTTCTGTCAAATTTCAATTCAAGTCTGCCTATCTGCAACAACTCAAACACGCTCTTGCTTTCTTCAATGTCAACTAGTTTCCAACGAAAAGGATCGTTTCGTTGAAGGGAGAATTTCCTTTTGTTGCTGTGACCAAACGAACTTCTAAAATCAAAAGTGCGCGAAGGATAAATATAAGAAGGAGACTCACAACTACAACAGTAATTGTTTTTGATTGGCACCACGGCTTCGATTTGGTCTTAAGCTGTCGTTTTGTTCGCTTTGCATATGCTCAATACCTGTGCCTTTCCCACGACGTTGAAGACGAGAAAAGTCTCGAGCTATCTTCCCCTCCTCGCTTCTCTCCTCTGCCAGCCATTACTGGAATACCTAAGAACAGAAACGTATTTAAGTTCTTTGAATGTTTTCATGGTGATTAAATAGCCAAAATAAGGTTTTGTGGAAACACCTCGTAAGTTTATTTATGCAAAGCTTCCGGGCCGTAAGCCCAGACCGTCATTAGTGCAAAGCAAACTTTTACTGATGACGATCCTGGCTTACGGACCAAAAGCTTTGCATCAATAAATTTACGTGGTGTTTCCACGAAACGTTATATTAGCTAAAGACGTATTTACGCACTCCATAGGTATTATTGAAGCCTATCGGCCTGTCTCTTGCCTCGGCCACCTGCTTACCCACCCTGCACACGCACGCACGCACGCACAGGCAAGAGGATAATTAATTCCCAGGGAAAGACTGCGGGTTTTGGAAGAAAAAGCGACTTGATTCCTGGAATAAAAATTCCTGAACATATCTTGTGGAATTCAATAACAAGTCGTGAGAACAATTCAAAGAAATACGTTTTCCAGGTATCTTGCGATACAGGTTTCCGCGAATTTGCATAAGTTTCTTCAATTTTTTATCTCAAAACCGAGTCTTTTTTCAAATTTCTGCTTTTAAAACTTTATAAGTCTGACTTATGATTTGAGGGGCCTCTTGCTCGAAGGTTGGTCGGTTGAACGACTGTTTATGGCCTGTTGACAGTGGCGATTCTAGATGCGATTTTTCTCTTGCTGAACGATATGATCGAGTAGAAAACTGGCGAACATACTGTATTAGATCATAAACTTTCAAAGCTTAATTCGCATATAAAATACGCGCAGATTTGGAAAGAACGACGAATGTTCCAGTTGTTTAATAATTTCGGATCAGGCTTGGTTTTTCCGAGTATACAATCAACAGTATATTTACAATGCCTTCCTGGAATAAAATTTCTAATACCACTTTCGCCTTTACGTGATAGACACTAGAAGGGACGATATATTTACAATACACTTCTATTCGACTTAAAATCAGCTGGGCAAAACAGTTTAATAGCTACTTTAATAGAAATTATAGAGATCAAAAGCCACGTTGTTGTTCTAGATAGAAAAACTGCCCACACGTACCTCGACAATAATCTTTACAGCCAATGTAGTGGAACCGTATTTGACCCAATTGAGATGGCGAGTGTAATGTCAAAAGTGGGTGCTGGGTGAACCGTTTTTCAAAAAGAAAGGAGGAACGGTATTGCTGCCAAGATGTCAGACGACTGCTTGACCAAGAAAGCACGCAGCATTTGTTTTGATTCCTCGAATCAAAATTCTAGGGCTATTGACGGATATTATGCGTAATTCGAGTAATCAACCAGCATCACCGGAAACAAGCTTACTTTCATTTTCATCTCTCATTTTTCTCGCAAGTGTTTTGTGGCGTATTAATGAATAAGCCGCGCATCGAACGTCGTGTGAGAGAACATAATCACTACAGTATTTTCGTAAGTACATATAAATATAAATTATTCGTCCTTGATGTGTGAATTAGTTGAAACAAGTGTAGTAGACGTGTAGGCTTCTACATCTCGGCCAAGCGTTAATATTTTTTACTCGATAATATAGAATATTGCCGAGGTAATTCATTTGAATAACGCTTGCAAATGAATGTAATGACCACCATATCTATTGCCAATATAGTCAAACCAATGCTATGTGTCTACTAAAAGCGTTATAATTTAAAAGTTTAATTAAGCGCCAGGTTCTATACTTTCAGTCTTTCACTTCTGTGGCAACTAGGGCATGCCATATTTTATGAAATGGGGTATGTAATCCATGCCGTTTCCTGGTAGTGCAAAATTGCAGAGACTTTTTATTTCCCAGAAGCCTCACCCAGATACAGTGATACACACTTCCACTTGTCTAAAAGGTTTCACTTTCGTCCAGACGTAAGTTGGTGTGATCAGTAATTGTCCAGAATTGTTGCAACGAAATGGACACTCAAAATAGAAGACAGGGTGGTCGCTTCGTCGGCGGTTCGCGTAAGTTTTTTACATGATTGAACACACTAGTTTTTGACCAGTTTTTTTTTGTTATGGAGATTGCATCATACGTATGGCGTGTTTTGCTTTTGCTTCGTGTTTTGCGATATCACTGTAGTGATTCTGTAGGACTGTGCTACGCCTGTGTCAGTAGAAAGTGTCAAGTAGTTTTCCAGATCGTTTGAAAGGCAAAACATTCAGCATCTGTGGAAAATACAGCATACAAACTTTGCATGCATAGTTGCTGTATTTGTATCTTTTAATGGCTGATTTTGGCTTACTACTCGTAGAACACGCTTCTGTGCATTTTCCTACTCTTCCCCCTCCCCCCTAATAATTTCTTTAGTTTCAACAAGGGCGGATGACCCACCTCCACCTTACATTGTCCTTGTGGGTGACGCTGGCACCGGGAAATCTACGATTGTAGAGAAACTGACTGGAGAGAGGGGAAGAAGTTCAAAAGCAAGCGGAAGTGTCACCAGAACTTCCGAGCTGTTCTACGTCCCAGACCGCAGTCTCGTTGTCTCCGATACTCCGGGAAGTAACGCGAGAAAAGAAAGACTGGAACACAATGTCTGGATAGCTAGTGCGCTCAACTTCATGCCTGTCTCAAAGATCTTCATTGTGGTGAAAGCCGATGGTCGCATAGACTCCGTCATCGACGATATTCGAAAGTATGCTGACTCTTTCTTAGAGTTTCCAATGGATGTGGTTGGTGTCCTTGTCACGCATATGGACACCGTGGACTGGGCGGAAACTGAATTAAACTCGGCCGTAGAAGAGGACCTTGGTATTTCCACCGTTGTCTTCTCTGGAACCACGACTACGGGGCCGACGCTATTGGCCAACATACTGAAAACGTGCAAGGAGAAACCCCATAACTTGACAGTTGATGGCGAAAATTTTTTGAAACTTTTCAAAATCCACACCCACAACCGGCGTATTTTAAAATGTACCAACGATGAAATTGGGATATTTCGAGCAAAAAAGAAAGCGTTTAATGCGAAAAGAAACGGATATGGAAATAAGGAGCAAGTCGACTTGGTCTTTGAGTTCCAGGCGTACATGACGGATGAAATCGTGAGGGCCCAGCAGAGGTTATCCGAGAGCAACAGCTTCAGTTTTTCGGGTGAAAAGGCGGCCGACGAAGCAGGTCACGTGGCTAACTTAGCCAATCAGCTTCGAGCGATACTCTACGAGATTAGAATGGAGTGTCTTTCGTACCAAAATGATCATTCTGAATCAGAATTACGAAGGTGTCCGCATTGTAACGAGATTTGGGCAAAAGTTGAAGGTTGCGATGGTCAAACAACGTGTGGAAATCAACCTTCGTCCAGTAGCGACCTCAGGAGCTCGGAGTTCGCGACTCTTGGTACATATTCGTTCCGCTGGTTCAACTGGGAGCTTGATATCGTCAAAAGTGGTGAAAGAAAGGTAACATCTTGTCAAACAGCAAAACAAAGTGCTGTAGGTAAATTTAAGACAGGGTGCGGCAAGTCTATCACGTGGTCAGCGATGCCTTTAGCCGATGTTCCACCTGGATTCCGAGAAACATCACAGATCAGCACTAGTGACATCAAGGTATTACCTCAGGCCGCATCTGGTTTCCAAGAAAACCTTTCTGAAATGATAGACTCCTTGGGGAAAAACATGAAGTTATCTTAGAATTTTAACAGTAGTGTCGTTGACTTGGACACTAGTTACTTCGTCTACTTTCTAACGAGAAGACCAGTTTTATATAGATTTGAGTTTTTTTGACATGTTGCTATGATTATACTTTCTGAATTAATGTAAAGTCGGCAATCGGCTAACATCAATAAATGCGTTCTTTCTGTATAAATAGAATCATTCTAAACACGTTTTGGTTTCGAAAGATTTTTTGTGCGAAAACTTCCTTCTTGTGCGTCCAGCATTTAACACATTAATTTCTACAACCACTGCGAAGGTATTTGGTACAGTGGAACCGCGCCTTACGGCCACCCCGTTAGTAAGGTCACTTCGATAATACGGTCACTTTTGTTGTCCCAGCAAATAAAACACTAATATATGTTATAGTAAAGTTACCTCGTCAATACGGCCATATTATTTCGTCCCGTTGGTGACCGTATTAGCGGGGTTCCACTGTACTGTGGGATTGAGTGACATGGGTATTGTGGTATTAACGTTTTAAGCCCGTTTCCACTAAGCGGAAATTTCCGTGCGGAAAATAAATCTAACAAACTGATTGGCTAGCAATATATTTTGCCGCGAAAAAGTCTTAAGCGAACCAACACGTTGCTACATTTGTTTTCCGCTCAAAAAATTCCGCCTAGTGGAAAACAGGCTTTAAGGCGGCTTTCCAGTACGCGAATTTGTTCGAGCGAAAAATAAATCTAGCCACATGATTGGCTTGCTTTCGACTTTTTTGCGGGGAATTATTTTGCTATCCAATCATGTTGCTAGATTTATTTTTCGCTCGAAAAATTTCGCCTAGTGGAAAACAGACTTTAGATTAATGCACAACCAGTGAACTCAATACACCTGGAACGATAACTTCGCCGCCATTTTGGAAGCCAAATTGAAGGCCGCCATTGCACGT
>JAODVM010028115.1:0-19319 GCA_025400095.1 Phenganax marumi
TTTGTTTACAGATGCGCAACATTTTAATACGAGAAAATTTGCTTGCCTCTGCGGAATTTTTCTTGACACTGAAAGATTCTTCGATGTTCACTGAAAAACTGGCTCCGAAACTAACAACTCTCGTTTCTAAGCCCTTGCTGACCGTGGTTTAAGAAAAGTAGAATTTATAAAATCAGCTGAAAACTAAAATCAGAATAAAAATTGGGGGACTAAATTGCTTGCTAAGCACTAACTATGTTGCAGTGGACAATTTTGCGCTTCTATAATGGGCTTGGTCAACATTCTTATGTGCATGATTCTTGTAAATATTTTTTTTCTCCGCAAGATAAGCTTAGTAAATTTCAACTAAATAAAACAAATAAATAAATAAGTAAGTAAGTAAATAAATAAATAAATAAATTGCGTTTTAGTACCAGTTTCAAAACCAAAAAGAACATTCTGTTGTACAAACATTATTGCTTCTAAAAATATATCTTGCCACAATAAATTTGCTTCGCGAAAAACGTTTCACGCCGAGTAATCACAGAGGTGATTTTTTTAAACGAGTAAAATGTGGTAATGTTTACAATGTTGTTCATTCACAGAAGCAAAATAATATGGACACGCATTTTTGCTGGAAACAATTCGTATTGTAACTATTTCATTCTGTAAAAACTTTAAAGGAACTTAAATCAATTACCGTAAATGATCTAATAAACGCCCACTCTCTAATAAGCGCCTTGAATCTAAAGAAACACCCTGGTCAAACTTGAATTTTGTAACAAACGCCCCTCTCCAAAAAACGCCCCGATTCTAAGAAATGCGTCAAATGCCACAACCACAAAAAGATTCCATTGAGGTGTTTGCTTAACCAGTGCAGGTTTAGAAACTGTAAACTGTTTGTTCTATTTCAAAGTCAATAAGCATCTCACTTCTTTGTCTTTAATCTTTTACTGAGAATGTTGGGAAAAAAGCAGAACTAAAAAGCAAACGCCCATCTCTAACAAAAGCCTCTTATCTAATAACCCCATCCCCTCCAAAATGTGAACGATTAATAAAGGCCCTGATCATTTGCTGCATACAAATCTGCCTAGTAATAATATTCGAGAGTACTGATGTACAAACACTAGTATAGCTTCTAAAAATATAAATTTTGTCAACAATTATTTCACAAAGGGAATTACCGGAGTAAATTTAAATTCAAACGAATAACATTTTCAAGTAATTAAATATCGACCGAACACTGGCTTAGAAATAATTCGTCCTCTGCTTAACTTTTCCCCTGTTTGGTACTACAATATCAAACCAATTAACCCTTAACCTTTCCCCTGTTTATTACTACAAGATCAAACCAGTTAACCCTTAACCTTTCCCCTGTCTGGTACTACAATATGAAACCAATTAACCATTAAACTTTAACCTGTTTGGGACTATAATCTCAAAACAGTTAACCCTTAACCTTTGCCCAATTTAAAACTACAATATCAAACCAACTAACCCTTAACTTTTCCCCTGTTTAGTACTATAATATCAAACCAACTAACCCTTAACCTTTCCCCTGTTTACTAATACAATATCAAACAAACTAATCTTAACCTTTTCACTGTTTAATACTATAATATCAAGCCAACTAACCCTTAACCTTTCCCCTGTTTAGTACTACAATATCAAACATTTTAACCATTAACCTTTCCCCTGTTTGGTACTACAATATAAAACAAATTAAACCTTAACCTTTCCCCTGTTTACTACTACAATATCAAACCAACTAACCCTTAACCTTTCACCTGTTTACTACTATAATATCAAACCAGTTAACCCTTAACTTTTCCCCTGTTAACTTCTACAATATCAAACCAACTAACCCTTAACCTTTCCCCTGTTTACTACTACAATATCAAACCAACTAACCCTTAACCTTTCCCCTGTTTACTACTATAATATCAAACCAACTAACCCTTAAACTTTCCCCTGTCTACTACAATAATATCAAACCAAGAAACCCTTAACCTTTCCCCTGTTTACTACTACAATATCAAACCAACAAACCCTTAACCTTTCCCCTGTTTGGTACTACAATATCAAACCAACTAACCCTTAACCTTTCCCCTCTTTACTACTATAATATCAAACCAACTAACCCTTAACCTTTCCCTTGTTTACTACAACAATATCAAACCAGTTAACCCTTAACTTTTCCCCTGTTTACTACTACAATATCAAACCAACTAACCCTTAACCTTTTCCCTGTTTTCTACTACAATATCAAACCAATCAACCCTTAACCTTTCCCATGTTTGGTACTCCAATATCAAACCAACTAACCATTAACCTTTTCCCTATTTACTACTATAATATCAAACCAGTTAACCCTTAAATTTTCCCCTGTTTACTACTACAATATCAAACCAATTAACCCTTAACCTTTCCCCAGTTTGGTACTACAATATGAAACCAATTAACCCTTAACCTTTCCCCTGTTTGATACTACAATATCAAACCAATTAACCCTTAACCTTTCACCTGTATGGTACTACAATATTAAATCAATTAAAGCCAATACCATGAGTTTGTTTTCTCGCCCCTTATCTAAGAAAGACCCATTTGAAAATTAGGACAGATTATATTTTGATTGAGCTGTTTATTTTACCCGTATAGGTTTAGAAACTGTAAACTGTTGTAGTTCAAAGTCAAAATACGGTCTCGCTTCTTTGTCTTTAATCTTCTTGCTGAGAATAATGGCAAAAAATAAAGAGGAAAAATGGAAAAAGCAAAAATGGCAAACTCCCCTCTATCAAAAGCCTCTCATCTAATAACTCCACCCCTTCTAAACTGTGAGCAATTAATAAACGCCCTGGGCGGTTATTGAGTAGATGATTTACTTGCCCAAGAGTAATACTCGATCGGGAGCCCTGTTGTACAAACACTAAAGCTATATCTTGCCAACAATTACTTCATGCAGGGAGTTACAGGAGTTAATTTTTCTTAAAACGAGTAAAATGTTGCAATTGTTACTATGTTGTTCACTCACTTGCTTAGAAATAATTCGTCTTTTACCTATTTCATTTTGTAAAGGCTTTAAATGAACTTACTAGTAATATTCGAGAAGCAAACTTACCTGGTTAGAGCGAAGCGTTCGTCTGATCATCATCATCATCGTCATTATCATCGTAATCATCATCAATGTAATTATCGTCATCATCATCATACTCATAATCAATGTCATAATCATCATTGTCATCATCATCATCACCATCCTAACATAGACAGAAATAGACCAATGAAATTTATGCACCCATCAAAATAAACCAATGTGGGAGAGGGGGAGGATGGTGATGATGATGGGTCCCAACTTTTGATTTCTTCCAAATCGCCACCAAATAACAGCCCTGCCCCCACCATTACAAAGTTTGAAACAGATAGATGCATTACTAAATCAAAAAACAACGGTTTAGTTTGTAAAGAAGGAAATCATTCTTAAAAGGAAAAGATCAATGTGCAAAACGATACAAACATTAAAAAATAAACGTTTCTTAGTTCTATAATTCATAGCAATTATTTAAGATATTGTAGGGGACGATTCAAGTTTCTAAAAACGTTATTCCATCAAACCTATTAACTCTCCAAAGTAACAGTCAAATAAGGACCCCCCCCTCCCCCTCCTTCGCACTACATTATCAAAACAATATGCAATACACCCCTCTTTCTTACTACATAATCAACACCAATTAACCCCTGAACGTTTCCCCTGTTTGGTACTACAATATCAAACCATATAACACTACCCTCTACCCTCCTTGTTTGGTACTACAAAATCAAACCAATTAACTTCTCCCATTCCCCACACAACAAAATTAAAAAGGATAACTTCTACGTCATCTGTTTGACGACTCGCAAGAAGATAGAACGTTAAGCGTCAAACTTTGTTGTGTTTTAGAGAGCTCTTTCACTGCTGAATTGACAGATTTCAAATTTTAGATCTAAGTTTTTTGTTTTGTACATCCAAAAGTTTTTAAAAGAAATTGACCTCTTAATCCATTAAAAGAGCTTTTAGTAATCGATTTTCCAAAAGTTCGATGCATTATAAACCAATTTTTCACTTTGTGTTCCGGTTCAGAATTTGGATCAAAATGATCCGTAACAAAATAAATAACTAGAATCCAACTTAATCTCCGCCTAAATCAGACCATCCGTACCGCTTGCCTGTTGGAAAGCTTAGATTGGTGTATGAATAGCGCTTTTTGAAAGATATTTTAGTTTCAAACTTTCTGTTGAAAATATTTCTTGTCAGTAAGCCTTTGGACCTTTGAACGAGTCCTCAGCTTT
Organism: Phenganax marumi; assembly: GCA_025400095.1. Classification (NCBI taxonomy): domain Eukaryota; kingdom Metazoa; phylum Cnidaria; class Anthozoa; order Malacalcyonacea; family Clavulariidae; genus Phenganax; species Phenganax marumi. Next base: position 4,306 of record JAODVM010028115.1, read on the forward strand.
CACTTGCCCAAAGTTTGTGAGTGTAGCATACGGTTAGACTCGGCTAGTCATGGAAAAATCCTCTTAGATTGAGTTTCTTGTTTTCAACGAAGGCACTGTGCAAGACTGTCCCCTCTCTAACAAAAGCCTCTCATCTAATGACCTCACCCCCTCTAAAGTGTGAAGAATTAATAAACATCCTGGGAATTTATTAGATCATTTACGGCATACGAATTTGCCTAGTAGTAATATTCGAGAGTACTGTCGTGCAAACAGTACAGCTTCTAAAAATATATATCTTGCCAACAATCATTTCATGCAGGGAGTTACAGCAGTTAATTTTTCTTAAAACGAGTAAAAATTTACAATAGTTACTATGTTGTTCACTCACATAAGGAAATAAAAATCGACCGAATACTTACTTAGAAATAATTCGTCTTGTACCTATTTCATTTCGGCTGTAAAGGCATTAAATGAACTTCAATTGCACCAGTAGTAATATTCGAGAAGCAAACTCACCTGGTTAGAGCAACACATCCGTCTGATTGTCATCATCATCATTTTCATCATCATCACCATTGTAACATAAAAGAGTCACCATCGCGTAGTCTTCATATCATCAGAACCAACGTTAGGTCTGTAGTCTGCACTAAAAAATAAAGACAACAATCAACGTTACAAACTCGCTGATCTTCTTAACTTGCCTAGCAGGAGGTAATTTTAATTACTATCAGCCACTGCATTTGAGTTCAACTCGTAAACAAAAGAAAGTTATTATTCATTGAATATAAAACCAAAAAAGAGATTGAACCAACGGAGGTGGCAAAATTTAACAAAACAAAATGAAGTTTTCGTGGAAACAGAAAAAGACCAATCCAATTTTGTCACCCATCAAAATAAACAACAGGGGGGGGGGAGGGCAGCAACAGTCACCCCTCCCCAACATCACAAATTTTAAAACTGATAGAGGCATTACTAGTGCAAAAGAGAGCCAGTTTAGTTTGTAAAGAAGCAAAATATTCTTAAAAGGAAAAGATCAATGTGAAAAACAATAAAACATTAAAAAATCAGTTGATACAAGAATTAATAGACTCCTGCACTTTTGGAGAAACGGTGTACACTTTTCGTAGCTCTATAATTCATAGCATTTATTCAAGATATTGTAGGGGACGATTAAAGTTCTAAAAACATTATACCACCAAACCTATAAACTACTACCCTTCCCCTTACCAAAGTAACAGTCCAATAAGCCCACCCCCCACCCCTGCTTCCCCTCCCTTCCTTGGCACTACATTATCAAAACGATATAAACTTTACCCCTTTTCGTTACTAGATAATCAACCCAATTAACCCCTTAACCTTTCCCCTCTTTAATACTACAGTATCAAACCAAATAACCCCTTAACCTTTCCCCTGTTTGGTATTACAGTATCAAACCAAATAACCCTTAACCTTTCCCCTGTTTGGTATTACAGTATCAAACCATATAACACTACCCTTTCCCCTCCTTGGTACTACAAAACCAAACCAATTAACTCCTCCCATTCACCACACAACAAAATAAAAAAAAGAGAACTTCTGTTTGACGACTCGCAAGAGGACAGAACGTTGAGTGCCAAATTTTGTTTTGTTTCAGGGAGCTCTTTCACTGCTTAATCGACAGATTTTAATTTTTAGATTTAGATTTTTTTGTTTTATACATCCAAACGTTATTTAAAAGAAATTGAGCTCTTAATCATTAAAAGGGCTTTTAGTAATCGCTATTGCCAAAATTCGAAGCACTATAAACCAATTTATCGCTTTGTGTTCCGGTTCAGAATTTGAATCAAAATGATCCATAACAAAACAAATAACTAGAATCCAACCTAATCTCCGTCTAAAACAGACCATTCGTGGAAAACTTAGATTGGTGTCTGAATAGCGCTTGTTTAGAGTTAATTTAGTTTCAAACTTTCTTTTGAAACATTTCTTGTCAGTAAATCTTTGAACCTTTGAACGAGCTAGTCATGGAAAAATCCTTGGATTGAGTTTCTTGTTTTCAACGAAGGCACTGTGCAAGACTGTCCTCTCTCTAACAAAAGCCTCTCATTTAATGACCCCACCCCCTCTAAAGTGTGAAGAATTAATAAACATCCTGGGCATTTATTAGATCATTTACGGCATACAAATTTGCCTAGTAGTAATATTCGAGAGTACTATTGTGCAAACAGTACAGCTTCTAAAAATGTAAATCTTGCCAACCGTTATTTCATGTAGGGAGTTACAGGAGTTAATTTTTCTTACAAAAGCCTGTAATCTAATAACCCCATCCCCTGCAAAGTGTGAAAATACTATGGGCGTTTATTAGATCTTTTCCGGCACACAAATTTGCCTAGTAGTAATATTTGGGAACCCTGTTGTACAAACAGTATAGTTTCTAAAATATATATATCTTGCAAACAATTTTTTCATGAAGGTAATTACAGCAGTTAATTTTTCTTAATATGAGTGAAAATTTACAATAGTTGCTATGTTGTTCACTCACAAAAGGAAATAAAAATCGATCGAATACTTGCTTACAAATAATTCGTCTTGTACCTATTTCATTCCGGCTGTAAAGGTCTTAGTAGTAATATTAGAGAAGCAAACTCACATGGTTAGAGCAAAGCAACCGTCTGATCGTCATAATCATCATTATCATCATCATTATCATCATCATCATATTAATCATCATCGTCACCACCATCATCATCGCCATCGTAACATAAAGAGTCACCATCGCGTAGTCTTCATTTTATCAGAACCAACTTTAGGTCTGTAGTCTGCACTAAAAGATAAAGACAACAATCAGCGTTAGAAACTCGCTAAACTTCTTAACTTACCTAGCAGGAGGTAATTTAGATCACCATCTGTCCCTGCATTTGAGCACAACTTAAAATACTCTAAGATAAGTATTTATTATGTATATACAAAAATAGGGGGGTATTAATTCTCTAAATCAGAAGCATATCTGTATCAAAAATCATCAAATTAATCATAATGGGGTCGATATAACTGTATAAATACTAGAATATTTATGCCGTGAAAAAACGAAATTTATCGTTCATTGAATATAAGAGCGAAAACGAGACTGAACGAGCGGAGGGGGTAAAAATTAACAAAACAAAATGAAGTTTTCGTGGAAACAGAAAATGACCAATCAAATTTATGCACCCACCAAAACAAATTACAAGGGAGGGGGGCAGTGAAAAGTGGGGCAACGAAATTGATATGGTGGGTCTCACATTTTCATTTCTCGCAAATCCCCACAAGATGACAGCTCCCCCCTCTCCCCCTCTCCCCCCTTATTATAAAGTTTAAAACTGGTAGAGGCATTACTAATACAAAAGAGAGCCGGTTTAGTTTATAGAGAAAAAAATCATTCTTAAAAGAAAAAAACTATCGTCCCAGTAAATCAACTCTGATCCTTCCAAAACTCCCCAAAATATTTGCCGCCAAGTTCAGCACTCTACATATATAGTGCTGGCTTTCGCTCAATTCCCAGAGATTCAAATGACGCAGCGATCAAAAGAAAGTAATTTTTAACTGAACGCAAAAAAACACTGCCTCAGACGAAAACTTAGAAATGAATAATTTCAGCCAACTGATAACTTCACAAAACGTTTATGCAATGACTTGGTTACAGATGCGCAACACTTCTATACGAGAAAATTTTCTTGGCTGTGCGGAATTTTTCTTGACACTGAAAGATTCTCCGATGTTCACTGAAAAACTGGCTCCAAAACTACCAACCCTCGTTTCTTAGCCCTTGCTGACCGTGGTTTAAGAAAAGTAGAATTGATAAAATCAGTTGAAAACTAAAATCAGAAAAAAAAATGGGGGACTAAATTGCTTGCTAAGCACTAACTATGTTGCAGTGGACAATTTTGCGCTTCTATGATGGGCTTGGTCAACATTCTTATGCGCATGATTCTTGCAAATAATTTTTTTCTCCGCAAGATAAGCTTAGTAAATTTCAACTAAATAAAACAAATAAATAAATAAATAAGAAAGTTAGTAAGTAAGTAAATAAATAAATAAATTGAGTTTTAGTACCAGTCTCCCAAAGTCCAACCCCTCGTCCTCGTCGTGGGAGGTGGAAACAGGTAAGGCTGGCCAACGGGGCTCTGGTGAAACTACATGGGCTAATCCCCCGTGAAGTGGATTGTACAGATTACAGAATCATTGACGAAATTCAACCGCACCATCGACTCGGAGAAAAAGGGCTTGTCTCAGAGACAGAGAATGACGCAGTGCAGGCAAAGCCACATGGACCCTGCAGGGCCGAATGTTCTTCTCTCTCCAAAGTCAACATCCATTCTTGGTACGTGGAATGTCAGGACCATGTATCAATCCGGAAGATCAACCATCATTGCCAACGAAATGAAACGCTACAAAATATCAATTCTGGGGTTGAGTGAGACACGCTGGACCTCATCGGGAGAGACGAAACTGGCTGATGGCACCACAATTATATACTCGGGACATCCAGATGATGGCGCACCGCATACAGAAGGTGTGGCCTTCATGTTAACACCAGAGGCACGCAGAGCGCTGATTTCCTGGGAGCCCATCAACTCAAGGCTAATAACAGCTAAATTTAGGAACAACTACAAAAGGATTGCAACTGTAATCATTCAGTGCTATGCACCTACAAATGACGCAGAAGAAGAAGAGAAAGAACAATTCTACAGCACCCTCAGCCAAACAATGGAGAAAAACAAGGAGAAGGATCTGGTCATCGTCATGGGAGACTTTAATGCGAAAATTGGGAAAGATAACACCGGGTATGATCGAATTATGGGAAGACACGGACTGGGTGAGATGAACGAGAATGGGGAGATGTTTGCTGACTTCTGTTCAGACTTCGAATGTGTCATCGGGGGCTCTGTGTTTCCCCACAAAGAAACACATAAGACAACATGGGTTTCTCCAAACAGCATCACTGAAAACCAAATAGATCACATCTGTGTTTCAAGAAAATTCAGGCGATCACTTCTTGACGTGAGAGTTAAAAGAGGAGCAGACGCAGGATCAGATCACCACCTACTGATCGCAAAAGTTAGGATGAAGTTGAGGCGATGCTATACGCCATCAAATCCTAGGGTGAAGTACAACGTAAGATTCCTTAAGGACAGGGAAATACGGGAAACCTTCCAGATCACGCTATCAAACAGATATCTTCCACTTCAGGATCTGGACAGAGAAGATGAGTGGAACAAGATAAGGGAGGCATTGAACAACACATGTGAGGAGGTCCTTGGCAGACGAAAACCAGAGCACAAAGAGTGGATTTCACCTAGAACGTTGGAGACCATCAAGAAGAGGAAGGCACTCAAGGAGAAATGTAACAGGAGCCGAACCAGACACCAGAAAGTTGAGTCCCAGAAACTATATCAAGAGGCGCACAAAGAGGTTAGGAGGCTCATTAAGGAAGATAAAAGGGAGTATTTCAGTTCCTTAGCTACACAAGCAGAGGATGCAGCAGCTAGTGGAAATATGAAAGACCTCTATGACACCACAAAGAAGCTAGCGGGGAAATACACTTGCACCAACAATCAGGTAAAAGACAAAGAAGGAAACATCTTGACAAGGGAGGATGAACAGTTACAACGATGGGTGGATCACTTCAGTGAACTACTCAATAGACCATCACCTACGGAAACACCATCTATACCTGAGGCACCATCGGAACTGGAAGTGAACTGTGAAAGACCATCTAAAGAGGAAATCGTTAAGGCTATTAAGAAACTGAAGTCAGGGAAAGCAGCAGGACCCGACAATATACCGCCAGAGGCACTTAAAGCAGATCCATACACAACTGCAGGCATGCTGTATGAACTCTTTGGAAAGATTTGGGAAGAAGAGGAAATGCCAACTGAATGGAACGAAAGCCACATCATCAAACTCCCCAAGAAAGGAGATATGAGAGAATGTAAGAACTACAGAGGAATCTCTTTGCTGACAGTGGTTGGAAAGATCCTAAACAGAGTTATGCTAATGCGTCTACAGACAGCTGTTGATGCTATGTTAAGAGATCAACAAGCAGGTTTCAGAAAAGACCGTTCCTGCACTGACCAAATAGCCACCCTTCGAATAATCATCGAACAGTCCATCGAATGGAATACCTCTGTCTATGTCAACTTTGTAGATTTCGAAAAAGCTTTCGACAGCCTTGATATAAATGCACTGTGGAGCCTTATGATGCACTACGGCATTCCAGGAAAATTCATCAGGATTATCAAGAACTCTTACGATGCGATGACCTGTAAAGTAGTTCATGCTGGGAAATTGTCAGATAGTTTTGCGGTAAAGACAGGCGTAAAACAAGGCTGCTTGATGTCACCATTCTTGTTCCTGCTGGCGATCGATTGGACAATGAAGGAGACAACAGATAAACAACAAACCGGCATCCAGTGGAACCTACAGAAACAACTTGACGACCTCGACTTTGCAGATGACATTGCGCTCCTCTCTAGCAACAACCAACAAATGCAAGACAAAACCACAAGGATGACGAAAAATTCTGCCAAACTGGGGCTAAAGCCGAGTGTTGATAAAACCAAGATCATGAAGATTAACTGCACATCAAGTAGGCCAATTAAAATCAATGATAGGCATCTAGAGGAAGTTTCATCATTCGTATACCTAGGAAGCACAGTTAGTGTGAATGGAGGAACTGACGAAGACATCAAAGTCAGAATCAACAAAGCACGGGTGGTTTTTAACTTGCTGAAGAAAGTATGGAATTCGCGTGTCATCACCCGCAAAACAAAGCTCAGAATCTTCAATTCCAATGTGAAAAGTGTCCTGTTGTATGGTTCAGAGACATGGAGAAACACAAAGTCATCTAACAACAAGCTGCAAACATTTGTCAACAAGTGTTTGAGAAGAATCTTGAAGATATCTTGGACAGACAGAGTAACAAATGAAGATCTTTGGAAGCAAGCAAGTCAGGAAGCCATTCAAATACAAATCAGGCGAAGCAAATGGAGATGGATTGGTCACACGTTAAGGAAACATCCAGACAGTGTTACAAGGCAAGCTCTAAAATGGAATCCCCAAGGTAAGCGAAAAAGAGGACGCCCCAAGAACACCTGGAGGCGTGATGTTGAGGCAGAAATGAAGAGCTGGGGCCACACATGGAACACCTTAGAGAGACTAGCCCAAGACAGGACGAGATGGAGGAAGGAAATCGTTGATGGCCTATGCTCCAGGAGGAGCTAAGGGCCTAAGTAAAGTAAGTAAGTATCTACTTTGCACTTCATACATCTCTACCATTTCGCACTCCATCATTTATTTTCTTGGCAATTTTTTCACAATTTTCATCACACTTCTGCCCTTTTTGTCCGTACTTTGTTTAAGCCTGTCCTTAATTCTGCCATCAATATGCCTCTCAAAACTCACAATTCTACCTTACTTTCTTTTATCATTTCGGTTGTCCCTAATTTTTGCGTTTCTACCTATTTTAACTTTCTCCCTTCTATTTATGTTGATACTGTTCTTCACACTTCTGTCGGATTTCTTTCCATCTTTAAACCTGCCAGTTATCTAGGTCATATTAAATATTATTTACATATCTGCCCAATCTCGTTCTGTCATTTGTGTTCCCCGAAAGTTCTGCATTGCTGTGCAAAGGTACTTTGATCTTTCTACTAATGTTAATATTGTCAGACTCGGCGCTCTTGTTGTCCATTTTCTTTTTCATAACTTTCTCCATCGATTTTTAATTTGGTAAGTTTTCTGCTTTCAGTTCTTTTTAATTGGAGTCAGTTATCGGATTGCAGTTAACTGTATTTCTTTCAATTCATCCTATTGTTGCACATCTATTAAACCTAGCCCTCTGTTCGTTTTTCTATTACTGGTTTTGGATTGCACGCTAAGAAAAGTAATTGTGATGCAAAATTGGGTATTGCAACCTCCATAAAAATGTGTTTGTGTATATTAATAATTAAACCATGTATATAGGTAGATAGATGAAAGTATTTATCCCCATCCGGGATCTAAGGTTTGAACGGTGAAAATGGGAGTGACTTGAGAACTCTGAAGTTTGAGCCTTCTTCAATCTTACCCCAATTTTGACGAATCTAAACCCTTAACAATGGGGCGAACCGAAATATCTGGCCTACAGCCACACAAAAACAGCATACATGTGTAAGTTGTGTGTACCAGCCTGACTCAGGGCATGACTGGATGACTGATGAACACATGATGGTGGTGGCCTGGATTTCGGCACTCACGTTTATCGGAACTGACTAGATCGTTCAAACTCCTTATGGCAGCAAAATGGCTACCTCCCCACAGTGCTTTTGGAAATTTTTGAACTTTGGACCAGAACTAAATGCACATAAATGTTATAGAGCTTATTCCGAATATATGAGGATTCAGAATTTATGGGAATTCAGAACTGAATTCACATAACTGTTCACAAGGCTTTTGAATCTTTTTGAGTTTTTAATATGCGAAATAGTTCTAGTCTAAAGGTAATGTAAGGTTTCTTCCGATGCTTTGGTCTGACCTTAGGGACAGACTGTTCCTCTTTGGGCAGAAATGAACAAGGTAGCAAGAGGTTTCGGTGGAGCACCCTCTCATTACCATTACCTATTTCAGGTCGAACAACATAAACAGGCATGTCTCCATTCTGACGCACAACAACATGGATGTGCTTCTCCCAGTACGATCTCAGTTTTCCAGGACCATTTCGTTCAGAAAGATTTCGAACTAGGACTCGATCACCCTCTTGTAAAACAGCATGCCGGACTTTCTTGTCATATTGGTTCTTAGATGTTGTAGTACTTTTGCTTGCATTTGTCGAGGCCAGTTCATATGCTTCATCCATAGCAGATCTCCACTGCTTAACATACTCAGGATAAGTCGAATATCCTGTAGGGGGTTTGAGTCCAAACATTATGTCAATTTGGAGACGTGGTAGACGACGAAAGACAAGGTAGAATGGTGGGAACCCAGTAGCATCATTCCGGGTGCAATTGTAAGCATACAACTTTGCTAAGGTGATCACGCCAACGAGATTTCTGGAAATCTGGCAATGCTCTAAGCATGGAAAGCAATGTTCTATTAAATCTCTCGGCCTGTCCATTTCCTTGCGGGTGGTATGGAGTCGTCCTTGAATGTTCTATGCCACACAGCTTTTTCATGTTATAAAATTACTTATTTTCAAATTCTCCGCCTTGGTCGTGGTGAATGGTTTCTGGAAAACCAAATCGCAAGATGAAATCATTGAACAGCTTGTCAGCGGCGGTTTTTGCTGACTTGTCTCGAATAGCATAAGCTTGTGCGAACCGTGTGTATAACCACCAGAACGAGGCTCAAGGTGCACAAAATCAAGTGAAACTAACTGGAAAGGTGCTGTAGAGTTGATTGGCTGAAGTGGTGCCTTGGTGTGTGTTGTTGGTTTTCTCTGTTTTAGACAATGGCAAACATTATTCACATAGTGTGTAATGTCAGTTCTCATAAATGGCCAATAGAATCTTTCTCTCGCTAAAGCAATAACACGGTCTGCACCAAGGTGTCCCATGTTCTCGTGCAGTTCTTGATATACTTTCCTGCGCCACTGCTTAGGTAACACCAATCGAGTATGTGTTCCAGATGTATGGTACAGAAGACCATCTGCGGCAATATACAATTTCTCCCACTCGTGTAAGTATTGTCCAACTATGGCTGACTCCTGTTGCCTGTCTTTGTAGCTAGGACGCTTCCCTACTTTCTTGAAATGTAACACTCGGCTGATGCTAGGGTCCTGTTGTTGAGCATTTCTAAGTTCTGATGAGTCCATGACACCAACATCTTCAAAGTCTTCAGCTGCACATTCAGGTACAGTTGACAGTGATGCTAACCAAGCCGTATGAACAGTGCTTTGCTCCTTAGTAGTTGAGGTGATTGTATCCACTGCATCTAACTTTACAGTCTCGGTGCAACTATGCATGTATTTCTCAAAGTCAACGGGCATGCGAGATAGTGTATCTGCATCAGCATTTGACTTGCCTGGTCGGTACTTGATGTCAAAATGGAAGTCTGCCAGTTCATTAACCCATCTTTGACCTGTTGCATTGAGCTTTGCTGTAGTGAGTACATAGGTCAAAGGATTATTGTCAGTAAAAACTGTGAACTTCGGAGAATAATACAGGTAGTCACGAAACTGTTCAGTTATTGCCCATTTCAGAGCCAAAAATTCAAGTTTACCAGCATGGAAATGGCAATTTTTCTCAGCAACTGACAGTGATCGCGAGGCATATGCAATCACGCGAGTATGGCCATTCTGTTTCTGGTACAGTATCGCGCCCAAACCTTCATTACTGGCATCAGTGTGGACTATATAAGGCTGCGAAAAATCAGGGTAAGCCATGATAGGTGGACTGGTAAGATGGTCAATCAGTGTCTCAAGAGAATTCTGCTGTTTATCAGTCCATTGCACAGGTGTTTTAGAAGGTATCTGACCCTTTTTCTTCGAGTTCTTTGTCTCAGTTGTTGTTATGAGATCATACATTGGCTTGGCGATTCTAGCAAAATTAGGGATATATCTGCGGTAGTAGCTAAGGATACCGGTGATCTGTCTGACTTCACCAACAGTTTTAGGTCGAGATTCTTTTAGCTCTGTTACTGCTTTCACACTAGCAGGATCCATGCGATATCCTTCTTCTGAAATGATTCTTCCAAGAAATCGAACTTCTCGTTGAAATAATTTGCATTTGCGGGGTTTTAGTTTTACCCCATGTTCACGCAAACGACGGAGCACAGTCTTAAGTGTTCCACGTGTTCCTCGAAAGTCTTACTGAACACAATTACATCATCCAAGTATGGAGTAGCAATTTTGTCTCTCAAATCGTCCAAACATGGTTCCATAAATCTTTGGAAATTTGCTGGAGCGTTCATCAAACCAAAAGGGATCCTAATCCACTCATATAAGCCCCAAGGGGTTACAAAAGCAGTTACTAGTCTACTGGTTTTGCTAATGAAACCCTGGTGGTAATCTTTCCCTTGATCAAGTACTGAAAACCATGAATTGCCTCCTAAACTGTCAAGTGTTTCTTGGACCCTTGGAATTGGGTGGCGGTCAGGAATTGTTTTGCGGTTTAGATCTCGGTAATCAATACACAGTCTCAGTGTACCATCCTTTTTCCTTACACACACTACACTTGATGAATATGGTGACTTGGATTTGGAAATAAAATTCTGATTCAACAAGTCCTCAATGTACTGTTTTACTTCCGGGTACAAAGGTCTAGGAACAGAAGTGTATTTCTTTTGAACCGGCTCATTATCTTTGAGAGGAATTTCCATTTCAAGGTCGGGTACACATCCAATATCATCTTCATTGAGAGAAAATGATTCACTCTCCTCTCTTAACATTTGTTCAGCTAATTTCCTCTGTTCATAATTTAGTTGGCTGAGATCAACTTCTGGAACTGTTTTGTCATTGTGATTTTGGTCAGGCTCTGTTGAGCTCTGTGTTTCAGAATCATAACAGACAGTTTGGCTTGAAACTTGATCATTTGAATCTTCAGTCAATTTAACTTCCACAGCTGTCACAGATTTAACAGGCTGGAGACGACCAAGTGTCGTATGATTTTTGAAAATAATATCATGATCGGTAGAATTGTTCACAGGGATTTTGACCTTTGACACAGTTCCCTTTTTGATGTTTGTTAATGTTTCGCTTATCTCTAATCCATGAGGCCATCGATTCAATTCATCCGGTTCAAACAGTACAGATGTAGTTTGTTCTACTGGACCAGTGTTTGTACGACAAGTCACATAAACAGTTTTGTTCTTTGGAATAATCATGTCTTTCTTTCCGGTTCTAATGCCACAAATTGATTCTGAATTTGAACTTTGGATAAAGTTAACCAGTGCATCAAGTTTATCTCTACCCTTGCCGGGGAAACTGCTGTAAATTGCTTCGACAGAATTATCATCATGTTTCACAAGTTCTTCAATGACATTATATCCCAGGATTGGACTATCTATCTTCTCATTTGTCACAAGAAAAGGAACAGTTATTTCATCATGTTTCTGATTATCTTGGGGGTGCAACAACTTAACATCAATTTCTGCCCATCCAATGTATGGGATCTTGGACCCATTAACTGCTTCTAAATTCAGATCTACAGTGTCAATTAGTTCTCCCATTTGTCTTATTGGGGTTCCCCCAAACTGCTGACTAAGTAATTCACTTGGTATCAATGACACCTGGGCTCCTGTGTCCCATAATACATCCAGTTCAGAGTTATTTAGTAAGCATTTCACCATACACTTTCTGCCAACGAGACCAACAACTTTTGTTTGTTCTCTCGGTGTCAAGTGACTAACAAGAGCTGGATCATGGTAATTAGACTTACTGACAGACAAATGCAAAATAGCTTTGCACAGTACCTTATGTTCTGGCCAATGTTCCTCCTGACACTCTTGTGAACAATACCATACACTTTGGCACTGCTTGCATCTCTTCAACTGACACTGTCCTTCATATTTTCCACAGTGGTTACATCGGTGAGACTTTTGTGTGCTGTCCTCGGCTACTTTCTGTCTCTCGAAAGTAGTCGGTTGTCGTTTCCCTGCTTACGACACCCACGGGCAAAATGAGAATCACTTCCACACTTGAAACAATGATTACAACACTGAATGTTCCTATCTTTGCATCCCTGACAACGCGGTGGTTCCCTTCTCTCTCCTTTACTGATGTTCTTTGGCTTGTGAATTTCTTCTTTCAATGCTTTCATTTCTGACTTAATTGCATTTATGGCTGCTAATAAATCATCCTGAGGTGGCTTGGTTTGGCTCGATGGTTGAGTCACATCCTCTCTGACTACTGACACAGATGGTCTGCCCTTGCTTTGCGATCGCAACTTCTTATTTCTTTCACTCTCAGCAAAGGCTGCCACACTCATTTGCTGTATGAGCACTTCATCAGTGACATTTTCATCTTTCAGAAATGGACGAAGTTTGGCTCGAATGCTCTCATCCAACAGACCTGTCTCCACTGATCGTAAAAATAATTGTTTCACATGTTCTGCATCATAGTGGAGTTCAGTTTCACCCTCATAGCAAGCAAACAAAATTTGTTGTCGAATATCAAGTGCTCTCATCAGAAAAGCTGATGGGGTTTCCTTCGGGTTTTGGCAAAGTGAAGCAAGAGTCTGGTACAATTTTGTAGTGTCTTTGACACCATAATGGCTACGAAGAATTTTCTTCAATCTCTCCAATGACAAATCCTTATGTGATTCCAAGTAGCTTCTCAACACCATACCAGGAGTAATTGCTCGAATAATACCATCCACAATTTCTCTCTCAGTGTACTTCTGCTCAACGCCAGCACTAATTTGTCTCACAAGTGACGTGTAACTAAGTTTGTCTTTCTGTTCAGGCTCGTCGATTTGACCATTTATTTTGAATTGTCGCCTCAACGCGCTCGACGCTAGCAATTGAAAAACATACGATTCCTCTTTACTTTCACCCTTACCGGTTGAGCTGGAGTCCTGTGACAACATCAGTTTAAGTTCTTGTAGTAAGGACACTTTCTCGCTCGACTCGAGTTTCGCTAGTTCCTTCTCAAGAGACTCGCTCACTGCTTTCGTTACAATCAGCCTAGAAACATCTTTATGCTCCACTTTTAAACGATCAGCGACAGTCACCAATTTCTTTCTCTCTGCGGTGTACACCAGCGCTTGAATTTCCAACTGCAAGTTTTCCTGCTCCATTTTCTGTCAAGTAGTCATATCAACAAAAAATTCAAACAAGAAGGCTGCCATAGTTGTACAAATCACGAGTGATTTCAATCGAAATTCCGCTGTCAATATCTTCGGTTCTTTTCCTCCACTTTTGTCTGTCACGTCGGGGTCACCAAATTGTAAACGGAAATCCACTGTTGGGTTCACATCTTTAATAATAAACTGGAGAAAAACTATAATGTTGTTACAAGTAAAACCTCAATCGAAACATCGCTACTCTGGACCATGTGCTCTCCACTCGAGCCCAGTCTCCACTCTGTCAGTTCCAGTTCAGGCCCAGGCTCCTATACTACAGTAACATCAAAGCCACCTCTTCAGAAAGGTACAAACAGTGTTGTGCAAGTAATGACTTTCAGTTTAAATTGCATAATGATGTTAACTGAACCTTGATAGCTTGGCTAAAGCACCAACCAAAGTGCTATGGGTTCGATTCCCATTCAAGGCAATTTCATTGCCAACATTAACTTTTTATAGGCTCTTTGTGTCTGTCGTGTGTTTTGCATTCGAAAAATTGGCGCTCTTTTGCTCAGCTGCATTTTATCTCCAATCACAGTATGACTAGTGCGTCTGTGATCGGCTCCGAAAGTGAAAACGAAGATAGGTTTTCCCTTTTGCAAGTCTTTAAAGGAAATGAAAATTCAGGAAAAGTCTGCATGGTATGAAAGAATGAGTCTACCCGGGATCGTGTTTCATCAACGCAGAAAAGCTAATGAATGCCATTGTTTTGGCTAGCCCCATTTGTGTATCACTAGAAACTGATCGAATTTCGCTGCTTGCTACATCAGCTTTTTTAAAGTCCGTGAAGGTGCACCGCTTCGGACAAAAAGCCACGGACTATGGAGGGGCATGGAGACAAACACAGATCGACCACCACAACAAAAAAACTGAATTAGCAGAATCAATAAAAAGCCTGAATATGAACCAAATCATTCACAAAGAGTTTATTTCCAATCGATTACAACGTTTCACACAGGACCGTATTTTATAGCGTACTCGGCATCCTTTAATGGTGCTAAAAACTGATGTGTAAAGGTAACATTTCCGTTTTGGTCATGTGCACATTTCAGCGTATTCGATCATCTTTGCACTTCTATTTGATCAAGTTCAGTGTGCACAAAGCTCGGACTAGTGACGATGCGGACAGTTATTACGGTAAGTAATCGGACCATTCTTGTTTGAAAAACGTATTGTTGTCCCACAATTTAGCTTTTTCCTTTCACTGACAGATTGAAGATACAAGACGTTGCTGACGGATTATTGGAAGTGATAAAC
>JAODVM010028226.1:0-19317 GCA_025400095.1 Phenganax marumi
GGCTTAATTGCCTTTGTTCATATGCCTATGTAGTTTTATTGTTTTTCTAGTGTTCTAGGTAATTGCATTGCTCAGGAAGAAAGAAACATTTGGGTTCAAATCAAGAAAATCTCCCCCACAAGTAGCCGAGCTGAAACCTTTTGAAGACGACATGTTGACCCTAATCCAAAACATCAAGTTTAGACCAATTAATTGCAGCTTTCAGAACAAATTGCACCATGATATGAGACACCACGTCAAGAAACCGGGCTCCCTACTTGTCCCAGCTGATAAAACCACCAACTTTTACAGAATGAGCATACCCTGCTATCAAAAGCTAACTGCCGAGAACGTAACGAAAATGTACAAAAAGTCAACCATCAATGCCGTCAAAGAAATCAATAAAAACGCTGCCACGGTTGCAAAAGAGCTCAATCTAGATGATCGCATAGAAACCCTTGCACAGAAAGAAGCTTTTATAACTTTGAAAGACCATAAGCCCAACTTCCAAGACCACCCATCATGCCGTTTAATTAATCCCACCAAAACTGAAATTGGTGCCATCAGTAAACATATCCTTGACGAAATAAATACGGCAATCATCAAAGCAACACAGATCAACCAATGGAGAAATACATCTAGCGTCCTTAAATGGTTCAGTAATTTAAAAAACAAACAGTCACTCTCGTTTATCACCTTCGACGTTTGCGACTTTTATCCATCAATCACGGAGAAATTACTGATAAGGTCTCTCGAGTTCGCTAACAAATACCGCCACATCAGCACCCGTGAGCGCGACATCATCTTGCAAGCAAAAAGATCACTATTGTTCAGCGACAACACACCATGGGAGAAAAAATCTTCAAGCGACAAATTTGACGTGACCATGGGATCATTTGATGGAGCAGAAACGTGCGACCTAGTGGGGTGTTACCTTCTCTCCATCCTTGCTAAAAAGTACGGCCAAAATATCGGACTTTACCGAGACGATGGCCTTTCAGCATTTTACCGCACACCACAAGGAATCGAAAGGATAAAAAAAGATCTGTGTAAAACCTTCCGTGAGAATGATTTAAAGATCACAGTCGAAGCTAACGTAACTGTTGTTAACTTCTTGGACGTCACGCTTGACCTTAAAAGTGGTAAATATTGGCCATATAATAAACCAGGGAATGTCCCATTGTATGTACATGCGAAATCCAACCATCCACCAACAATTCTAAAGAACATTCCTAAAGCTATTAACAAACGATTGTCAGAAATATCATCGGATGAAGATTGCTTTAGTAAAGCCAAAGCCTTATACCAAAACGCACTCAACAACAGCGGATACCACTACAATTTGACTTACAACAACGCACCGCAAACGCGAAGAAACCGGTCCAGAAACATAACGTGGTTCAACCCCCCTTACAGCAAAAATGTAGAAACAAATGTGGGAAAGCACTTTCTTGCCCTTATCAATCGCCATTTCCCCAAATCAAATCCACTCAGCAAAATCTTCAATCGTCACACCCTCAAATTAAGTTATAGTTGTATGAGTAGTGTCGACGCCATAATATCGAAGCACAATAAATCCCAGCTAACGAAGTCGAAGACTGCTGAAACGACAAAAAGCTGTAATTGCCGTCAAACGTCTACTTGCCCCATGGATGGAAACTGCAATGTTGACAACATTATATATCAAGCCGAAGTGATAACGGAAGACTCCAAAGAAACCTACATTGGACTATGCGACACTGCTTTCAAGCTAAGATACAGGAACCACCAATGCTCATTCAAAAACGAACAATACAGAAATGCAACTCAGCTGAGCAAACACGTATGGAATTTGAAAGATACGGGCATCCAATATGAAGTCAAGTGGAAACAAATCAAGCACGCTAAATCATATAGTAATGCCAGCAAAAAGTGCAACCTGTGCTTATGGGAGAAGTACTACATAATATGCAAACCCAAATTGGCAACACTCAACAAGAGAAGTGAGCTCATGTCAGGCTGTAGACACTCAAAGAAATTCCTCCTGAGCAATGCAATTACCTAGAACACTAGAAAAACAATAAAACTACATAGGCATATGAACAAAGGCAATTAAGCCATTGGTTTTAACCTTTTAATATTTAGCATAATTTTATGGTAATCATTCATTTTTACCTAGGTGACTTTTCATGAAACTACGTAACATGAATTTAACATGAATTTTTGAGTTTGTGATGTTAGCTTAACATTTTTTAGAAAAATAGCTATTGGTCAATTTCTACTCATACTGGTTTTCACATCCGGATGCGTTTTGATCCAAGAGTCAGTAGTACTCCCAACAAACACTTTCACCAGAACGCCTGTAATAAAGAGCTCTCTTCATTGAACCAGCACCTCAATGGGAATTAGAATTTTGTCATTCACGTTAAACAACCCTGACAGATGCAAGAAATATAAAAGCACATACAAGAAAATGATGCAGATTTGATATGGTTGTACTATGTACAGTAATAATATGTATACATTTAACCCCATTCAATGAGCATTTGTTGTTGAAAAACTCTATTGACTTGCTTTTGTGTATAAAACTATCACGTATTTCCATGGCAACGTCCCTTGCCATGAGACCCTGGTATGATTCTTGCCAGTTTAAGCTTGTGGCCACAGAAGGCAAAATTTGCTTGCAATGGTTCAAACACCTGTGGCTATAATTTTTCCAGAATTCCAACAGTAGTCGTCCATGCGTCTATGCTCCTAGACGCAGTAACATATTCACTTGGGACTGGATGGGGCAAAACACATTCAACTTGTCAAATTTACTGTATTTATTCGGCTGATTGATGGGATCTCCTTGCATCATGATGGATTTTCCTGATTTATGATTGCAGAAGTAATATTGTAATTGTGAAATAGCAGGGTTTTACTGTGCAAAGCAACAATGAACTGGCGTTTTCTATAAAGTGGTAGATAAGTGTGGACCATTCATCCCATAAATTGTGCTATAACATGGTGCATGATAAGGTCCATTTTTCTTGTACTCGAAGATATGTTAGCATTTATAAATAATTAAATTAAGCATTCTCATGTGGACGACAATAATGATTCAGATAAGTGTCGACACCAGTTTTTGAAGAAAAAAGTACTTTGTGTGTTTTCATAATTTTATGCCATGTCAACGGATCTTGTTTAAAATGAAACCAGCTGATATTTTCTCACACTTGACATATGAGGTACTGAACTGGACAATACTTCTCTTTCATATCAAAGCAAAGTTCTATGTGCATGCCATATGCATAAACAAATATGTGACTTTCAAATATACCCATTCAAAGTTTTTTAAAAGCCTTTTTATGGTTTTGTTGAAAATATGCTTTGTAATTGTGGTTCTTAAGAGAGTTCTAAAGCTCGTTGGAAATATGCATTCTAATTATGATCCTTTGTGAGCTTGTGCATCTTGTTCCTGCAAATTAATTAACTTAACACCACATTGACCACATGTTGCTCAATCTCACAAGACGTTGAAATTCAGTGCGGTTTGATACAAGATGCATTGCAAAGGACTTCTCGACTGAGTGGTGTAGATATTGGTACAAGATGTGAAACTAGACCAACAGAGAACAGTGCCACAAGTTCCACCCCAGTCAACGAAGAGTTGGCTAGATGGTTTGCCACCTCAAACGCATGTGACTGCACGGTCTGATTCGACTACAATGCAGTGTCCAATGTCATTTTCAAACACCTTGTGGCCAATGCCTTCTTTTCGTTTGTAAATAGTAACTTTGGAAAGAAGAGAAAATGAAAGCCAGAGGAGAAGAAAAGGGAAATAGTTATGTGCCGGCTGGATCTAGTTTTCTCAGGCAATTCTGACCTTCCATCTTTGAATGCGGAATCCCCTCCTCCTCAGTGCCCCAATCATTGAACTCTGTCCAATATTTAGTGTCACAGCAGGAATGCTTTCAACAACTTCACATAGTTCCTCTTCTGTTGTTGTTGTAAAGTTTCCATGGCTTGTGCTAAATTCCTTTCTATTTCTATGTAGTGTCGGCTCAGATAGGCCCAGAATCTTAGCAATTTTTGTCCAGTTGAAGTGTTTTGAATGCAAAAGCTTCACTTGCTCCTCTTTAATTTTGTAAGGAGGACACTCCCTATTTAAATTGCTTGTGGTTGCTTCGGGCAAATGACTGCACTCAGTAGTTTGATTAACTCTTAACCTCTGCTTCTTTATTTGCATACTCATGTATATTGGTTATAAGTGACAGAAGTTGAATGAACTGTTGCCAAATGGAGTCAGTTTTCAGTATAACAATCAACGTGTTGCACATTTCATTTATCGGTATAGCCAGGTTTTCTAAGGCATCTAACAAAGATTGGAGATGCTCAGTCAAAGGTCCTTCATTCTATAAATTTTGGATTTGTAGAACTGATCTTGAAATAGACAAGAGAGCTTCAAACGCATTAGATAATGGCATTTTTACAAACAAGATTTGGTGTAAATTTATTTGCAGGGGAATGACATTCACAGGCTCACAAAGGATCATAATTAAAATCCATATTTCCAATGAGCATTGGAATGGTTTTAGGAACTACAATTAGAAAACATATTTTCAACAAAACCATTATAAAGCTTTTAAAGAACTTTGAACCAGTCTATTTGAAAGTCTTATCTTTTTTTATGCATACGGCACTTAATTTTGTTAAATTTGACTGTTTATTTGATGTAGAATGAACATTTGTGAAAGATAAGTATTGTACGGTTCAGCAGCTCATATTGATGAACGTACAGCTGATTCAGACCAAGTGACAATGGGCAAGTATTTGTGGGCAAGGGAGTGACGTTTTGACAAAGTAATTTGCATGCTTGCTGTCTTGCAAAAAAAACGCATTCTTATTGGGCACCGATGTCATTAGATGAAGAACTGATCACAATTTCTAATAGCCCACTGAAAAACCTGTGCCAAGCTAAAAGATTAATGTATTGGCACTGGGTGTTGAAATATGAGACATGCATGAACTCAGTACTGGCGGACTAGCCATGTAAAATTGTGAAAACTTTATGTTATTTATACCTCACTGAACTTCACATGGGCATATTAGAGAGGCATTGAGATCGAAGCTAGTCTGTAAACAACATACTTTTTATCCAAAAGCATTAAAACCACTGGTGAGTCACATACACATGTTTGCATTTCAGACAGTTTGCAGTGCCACCCCAGATGTAGAAACTAAATTTGACACAAGCGAATATCCAAAAGCATATCAAACTTTGTATGGACAAAAGGTATATCATGTTTCAAGTGAGTGTGCTTCCAGCTGGGCGGCTATTTAATTAGACTAAAAAGTCGTGTTTTTTCCCTTCTTGTGCTTTTTGCATAAAAGATATACCTTAGTTACCAGCGGAATATAAAAATGCGACGTTTGGCACATCTTGCGATGCTAATTTCATACAAATTCGTCTCATTCTTGACCTGGACATTTGGCGGGTATAAGTTTGTCGCTCTTATAGAATTAACCACTGGGTGGAAGAGACCGGGAAACTAGAGCTACTGCTGTTGCAATGTATTGTGACGTCTGATTACCTCCATATTTGGAAACTACATCATTTGGCACGAATTTTGATGCCAAATTCATACATATTCACTGTGAATTAAGAGTGGACCGATGGCTCCATATCTTCGGTATTTCAGTACACTTTTATCCATCCTGATTTTGTTTACCTCAGTTCATTCTGTCAAGGTGGTAGACCATGAATACAAACAAAGTACGTCTTTAAGCACAGTTCCTTCTTTTAATTACAGAATAAAGAAGTATCAAAAATTTTCGTTGATCGTCCATATTAAAATTTTAATACATCTTCGTTTTGATTTGATAATCACTCCATCTCAGTTGTAGCCTACTGATTTATACATTATTGAAAGACAGAAAGAAAGAGAACAGAGAATCCTATGAATCGTGGTTAGCTGCTGTTATTGATGACATATTACTTCAGTGAGGTATATGAGGTGTTATTGTTGGCAGTCGAATATTAATGTTTTCAAAAAGAAGATAAGTATGTAAATGAAGCATGGCACAAAATTGCTATGAAATCAGATGATCCACCATGCCTGTACAGAATTATAAAACATATGCAACAAAGAAACCAGAAGTGCAAGGTCAAAGAAACCCCTGGGAAGGCAGAAGGAGTCCAAGTAAGTTTTAAGGATATTGTTGTTGACCACATCAGAAGACTAAAGACAAATGGAGTAATTAAAGATGAGGAGACAATTAAAATTGAATTGAGTGGGGATGGACAAACACTGGAAAGCGAATTAGCGTTGTCAACAATATCTCTAGTATTCTTAATGAGAAGAAGATGGCTATGAGTCAAAAAGGTATCTACATCTTAGCATTGATAAAGGCAAGTGAAGGTTACGAGACCCTGGCTGAAAGCCTTGGTGATATAATAACAGAAATGGAAGATCTAAAGAAAGTGTCAGTTGATGGTAAGATATTTGATTTTGAGTATTTCATTGGTGGTGATTGGAAATTCCTGGCTTGTGTGTGTGGAATAGGGGCAGTGAATGCTGAGTATGCATGTATATGGTGCAAGTGTTCTCGTCTGGACAGGTACAATACCAGTAAACACTGGTCAATTCTGGATCCAAATCGTGGAATATGCTGGATCTAAGAAATTTAATTGTAAGTCTAAACCGCTCTTCATAAACTGCTGATAAAGGAACTCAAATTTCATGATTCCGTTGAAAAGAGAATCAAGTTTTCAGATGCATTTAATTTGAATAATTTAATGCGTATGGCTCAATATGAAACCTATTTGCAAGATTTAGGCATCCCTGTCGTTGGTATATTGGGAAAGAAAGCAAACAGTTGGAGTTTAGGGACTTAACTGTGCCTGAAAAATAAAACTGTTCCAGCACATCAACATATCCTCATTGTTGCCAAATTCAGACAACCATGAAACCATTCAGAAAATTTATGGATGGATTTTGCAATATAAATCAGGATTTAAAGCAAGGTGTTAATCATGAAGATGGAGAATGCTTTAAGGACAAGGTTACTTCTCGGCTTGAACTTTTTCTGACTGTTTATCAAGCAAAAGATGTTACCCCCTGCATGCATGTGCTTTATGCACATGCACCTGAGTTCCTTGAACTATATACTAACATTGAATGCTTCACCCAGTGAGAAATGGAAAAATACAATGATATCACCTCAAAAAACTTCTTCCGATGAAGCAACCACAGGGGCATTTTGGCACTTTGACAAATTTTATATAAAAAGACCCGAGTACAGCATTTGGAGCAAGTTGGTTGTGCTAGGATTAAGAAGACATACAAACGCTCAAACTGTGACAATGAAAGTCACACGATAAAAGCATGTACGGCTAAATGTAAAACTTGTCACGTAACTTGTTGCACACACCTTATTAAACAAAATAATAGATATCACCCTAAGTGCACTTTGTCTGAAAACAACATCAGTACTTAGCATGAGCAGATAAATCATGCATGTCTATGACAAAGCATTGATTGATTTATTAAAATATTTATTTGACAAATTACCCTCTTTGTTCATATTGTACTCTGTTCCCTGTACCCTTTACAAAAGTAAAAACCACCATGCAACACCTTTCTATTTCAGCTTTTACATATTTTCCCCCAATTAATTTATATTCAACAATTGTTGATTTCCTGGAAAGCCAGAATTTAGCAGTTCCTTCTGCTATAAAACAGAAATCCCCATGGAAATTCACAACACGCTCATCCCATTTCTGGCCAAGAACATTGTCAAGTATACGATTTGTCGGTATAACATGAACATGTTTCCCCCTTTCCCATTTGCCATCCACAACATTGCCCAGCACATCGTTAAATACGTCTTCCAAACGTCCACTTCCAAGCGAATTGCTGGATCATCTTTTCTCCCTGAATTCAAATTTCTTTTTACAGCATGGTAGAGCAAATCTGTAAAATAATGTACTCTGACAGGTAAGGAGTTTGCGAATAACACACATGGCATTTCGCGTCAAATGAAAGGGAATATTCGTCGTCTTGACCATATGGCTGCCACTCATCAAACTTTGAGTTGTAGCCCTTGAAGTGGATTCAAACCATTTTCCTGTCCCGGTCAACTTCACATACCTCGATATTGTAAAGTTTGACGTCTTTTCTTGTTTTTGTTGACTTCTTAACAAACAAAAAGTCATTACTGGTGTCGAATTGATCAACAAAACGCTCAGGTTGCTGCACAGCTTGCTTTGATCTTGATGCCATCTTGGTTGTCACACAAAGCATAGTTGTGTAAATGGCACATGCAATTTGCTCACTAAAAGGATTAGATCCGAGTTAGAGCAAATGTCCCAACTAATATTACAGCAGTTTGATATGAACATTCGAGCTAAATTCTAACAGGTAAAATGCAACAGTTCCACAAATGTTTAAAGACAAATGTGCTGGAAACAACTTCTAGAATTTATAGGACTATGTGCTAAATGTTATAGCTACCTAACCGAAGATGAAGTCAAACATAAAAAATGTAAGGGCATAAATAAAATGGTTATCAAAAAAACGATTGAAACATCAAAATTATAAAAACTGCTTACTAACAGGCAAAAGAAGAAAGAAGAAACATCAATATTATTAGATCTCACAAACACAAACTCTATTCCGAACCAATTGATAAAATTGCACTAAATTCAGAGGATGACAAGAGGCATATATTAGAAGATGAAATTAGCACACTATAATATGGACATTAAAAGTTACTGTCATAAGTTGAAGTGTTTAATGAAAAGTATGAAAAGAACTCACAAACAAAAAAAAATGGCTGTCCTATTTCATAAATGCTGACATACTAATGAGATGCCATATACGGTGTTTACACAGTATACTATGACATCTCTCCCTTTCTAAAAGTAAAGTTCATGTAAAGTTCAACAAATAAGAATTTACTAAAATTTACTAAAAAACTTGAGTTATCTCTATTTAGACAGTCTTACATGCATAAGAATTAGATTATACTATAAAATAGGTTTATAAATTCAATCTTTCCGGGTGTTTATATATTTTAGATCTTCAAAGCTTCGGTGTTTTACATCTCTCTGGAATGCTGTTGGATGGAGAAGTTGGGACATCAATCTTCTTCTGTGCAGGCGATTCTGCAACTCTGTTGTTAGCATTCAGGATTGGTGTGCCATGCTTTAGGTGAAACATCATAAGGTGCAAAAGGTTTCTTCATGTTATTTCTCAGTAGTTCTCTTTTCATGGTAGATCCAATATTCATGTAGATGTGAAGGACAATCCGACCATTTGTTTAGCCAGACATGTTTGATAAAAGATCTCAGTGAACTTAGGATCTTTGGCAGTTTCGGCCTGAATCTTTTGGATTCGAATTGGACTTGTGTTGAGATGCATGTTTAACTTGTTTACAGACACATCAAGTCCAGTGATTGTATTGGCACTACACGAGTTGAGCTGTGATAACGCGTTGGCCAACGGTATATTTTTTCCTGGAACATATTTGACTTTAATGTCATATCTTTGAACATGCAACATCATTCTGGCAATGCATGGCGGTGCACTGGACAGGTGTTTCTTGAAAATCGATTCTAGGGGTTTATGATCTGTTTTTATGGTTACGTGTTGACCATATGCATAATAGTGGAATTTCTCTAATGCATAAACAATATCCAGCACGTCTCTTTCGATGTTAGAATATTGACACTCAGTTTCTGTTAATGTTTTGCTATAATACTCTACAGGGCCTTTGTCTTGATATAATAGACAGTTTTAGGTA
This sequence comes from Phenganax marumi, assembly GCA_025400095.1. Lineage (NCBI taxonomy): Eukaryota > Metazoa > Cnidaria > Anthozoa > Malacalcyonacea > Clavulariidae > Phenganax > Phenganax marumi. The sequence goes on from JAODVM010028226.1 coordinate 9,748, forward strand.
TCAGGACGCGGACGTTAAGAGATTTTTTTGATAAATTTTGATTTTGGTTTTGGTTCTTGAATCTCATGATCCTCAATTAAAAATTTAACTAATTGAGGATCAATGAGGTCCTCATTTATTTATTAAAAATCATACTTTTCTGTTGGGCTTCGTTTTATTTAATGTAAAAAACAAAAATAAGTGATTTCTTTTTTTGGCTTCGTTTTTATTTTAAGTAAAAACCAAAATAAATGCTTTTCATTTTTTTTTTTGGTTGGGCTCTCATTTATTTAATGAATGTATACTTTTTTTGGTCTGAGTTAAATAAAGTTTTTTAATGCGTCCTTTAATAAGCACCAACTTTTTTTGGGAAAGTGTTTATTAGAGGAATGCTCATTTCTGATGAAAAAATTGGTTTGACCACTCCCCTTGTTATTAGGTCTAAGTTGTATAAGATTGTATTGCAAGGAGGTCGTTTTTTTTGGGGGGGGGTGGTAGGAGCGTACGTGATGAAAATATCTCCAATAAGCACTCCCCTTTTGGGGAGGGCGTTTAATACAGATTTGTATTAGGCGGATTAAGGTTAAGCGCCTATGAGGCAGAACCCCCACATTTCATACTACTGATGCAGATATTGCCAGAAAGCGGAGTTCCTGCTGATCTTATGTCTGTTTGGCCTGAAGATGATACAATCACTGATAGTGATATTCCTGACGGTCTTCCTGACAATGATGCAGACAAAATTTGTGAAGACACTACTGAAACAAGTAACTTTCTTCCATTAGGTGAGCAACAACAGAAAGAGTTTGAGTATTTACAAAACCAACTTGGTGTGAACGAACCATTACCTTGGCCTACACGTGAGCAAGAGCCTTTAAACGAGTACAAGATATCACATCTTGCAATGATGGCTTTTCCAACATTGTTTCCTGATGGAAAAGGTGACCCTACGAATCAAAGTCTCCTAAGCAATGTTCCTTTTCACGAACGAATTAAGCATTTGCTGAAGTTTGGTGAAATTCATGACAGTAAATCGGTTTACTGCTTTGCATGCCATCCCAGATTTCCTTACTGGGCTTTTAACATGATTCAGAGAAGAAAAGGCCTTCAACAAAGTGGAATTTTTTTAAACCAAATCTCGGGGAGGCACATTTGACCATTGACAAGCTTCATGAAATGGCCAGTAGCGATCTCGACCTATTCATGTCAAAAGTATCTAGATATGTCAGCAATATTGCCGAGATAAATGCGTAATGGAATAGGGTACGAGAGGAACTTAAAACCATTGTTGCAAGTGTCGGAACACCAACGTTACTTTTTAGGTTTTCTTCAGCTGATTTTCATTGGCCTGAGTTGCATGATTTATTTCAAGTAAATGAAAACAAGAAAAATGCTGCTGATCTAACCAGTTCACAGAAACGGCAAAATGTTGTCAATAATCCTCATATTGTTGTTTGGTTTTTTACCAAAGATTGGAAAGCTTTGTGAAGCACTGGCTTTATGAAACTCTAGGGGCCACATGGCACTGGTTCAGGTATGAATATCAAGGTAGAGGTAGTATACATTGTCATGGTATTGCAAAGCTATCTAATGACCCTGGCTTGTGTCATTTCACACAGACTGCTTTGAAAGGATTCTTAGCACAGAAAGTGAAAGATGAAAATGATGATTCTGATATTCAGTTAGATGAAGACATAAAAGCAGGTCGTCAAGCTGCATATACTGTGTGTCAGTAGGTAGATCAATCCAACCCCACCTGATGAAGAAATTTGGGTTAGACTTAACGTTCATTTCTGTCAAAGACGACATGTTGATATCCTTGGTCACGGTCAACAATCGGACTACGTCGATCTCTTAAACATGGTTTAACGACACACACATTGTAGTACAAGTTATTGTCTTACACGAAAGACAAATGACTCTGATTTAAAATGTAGATTTCATTTTCCATTTGAACATTGTCCTCAGACAAAATTAGAGTTTGAAAAGATTCACATTTCACAGGGTGATGACCATTACCAAGCGAAAATTATTACTGAGAGAAACGACTCAAGGGTGAACAATCATCAACAATTTCAGCTGCAAAGATGGAGAGCTGATTGTGACATACAAGTTGTAATAGATCATTATCCTTGTGCTGAGTATTGACAAAGTATGCTGCTAAAGGTGAGCCAAGACCTCCTCTATTGAAGCACACATTTAATGCTATATTGCATAATGTTGACATAGCACTCATCCAAGTCAAGCAATAAAGAAAGTAGTGATGAAATCATTAGGTGAAAGAGATTACGCTGCCCAGGAACAATGCATCATTTGATGTCTCTTAAATTACACAGTTCTTTATTCAAAGTATTTCCAGTGAGTCTGAACGGCTCATGTAAAGTGCGTGATATCTCTGCTATTGAACAAAATGAATTATGTACTGATTATTCACTACTTGATATTTATGCCAACTGTGAGCAGTATTCTAGCTCAAGTGAAATAATGAATATGAACTTTGTTCAGTTTGCTACAACTTACAAAGTTGCTAATGATCAATTAACCAAGTTACCAAATAATGTCACACTGAGAATATTTCCTACCTATTCTCCAAATCCAAAAGGACCTAATTTTCCTGTTGAGATTTTTATCAATTCTTGGCATAAGTTTTTGCAAACACCATTTCGTCAAAAGAATGTCCCTGATTGGTTTGATAAGTTGCAAGTGCTGATCCACAGGCAAGACACTGATGATGAACCTCCCTCAGATCGTGCTGTCACTCAAGAGGAATGGAAGATTTTATCCAACCTCAATGCTCCATTTGAAAACTTGGAGCTATTGTCTGATGCATCATATGATTGTCATCTTGATCGTACAAACTATAGTGAACAGCATATCAATGAAATGCCAACAATGATAAAAAGACTAAAAGAAAACTACTCATGTAATGAGCAGTATGTTGCTGTAAATGTTAGCACTTTTAGTGAGATGCAAAAGCTTGCTTATGACATTGTAAAATCACATCTTGATGATAACTCTTGTAATAAAGAAGCACTTTGTGTTATCATAATTGGTGTAGCTGGAACCTGTAAAGTTATCTACTAAATGCTATCCAAAACTTATTACAAACAAAGTGTAAAGTGACTGCTACAACTGGAAAAGCAGCTTTTAACATCAGAGGAATAACAGTTCATTCGCTTTTGAAACTACCTATTGCCTCTCGAGGTGCTAAGGACCTTGCAGGACAAGCTTTGTGTAGATTACAAGATAGCGCTGATGGGGTTGATTACATCATTATTGATGAATATTCAATGTTAGGGCAAATAACTTTTGGTTGGATTGATAGACCTGCAAACAAGCCACTGGCCATTATGATAAGGCATTTGGTGGCAAATCTCTAATATTAACTGGTGATCCTGGTCAACTGCCACTTGTAGCGCAAAACCGTCAAATGCTATGGGTGAACAAGGTTATCAAGCTTATCATATGTTTAATAAAGTTGTCAAACTGACAGTTAACCAAAGGGTACAAGGTATGTCCTGTAGACAAGTAAAGTTTAAGGAATTACTTTTGTGTCTAAGAAATGGAGAATCAACTTTAGAAGACTGGAAGTTACTTCTGAGCCATCAACCAAGCTGCATGACTGGATTATCTCGGTTTGATGGTGCAGTTAGACTTTTTTACAGCAACAAACAAGTGGCTAATCAATTATGAGCGATTGAAAAAACTCCTGCATCCTATCGCTAATATGAATGCTGTCCATTCTTCACTACAGGCCAAAAAGACACCCTCTGATGAAATGTGAGGGCTTGAACCTATCATATATTTAGCCAAAGGTGCAAGAGTAATGCTAACAATGAATTTGTGGCCTAATGTTGGCCTTTGCAATGGTGCCACTGGAACGGTTGTGGATATTATATATCAAAGCAATCAATATCCTCCTGACTTGCCAATTGTCGTGATTGTAGACTTTGAAAACTACAGAGGTCCACAGTGAATTGAGAATCGACCAACGTGTGTTCCTGTTTGTCCCATTACAGTCACATCCCTATGTGAAAATGGTTTGCATGAAAGACAGCAGCTTCCTCTCAGACTTGCTTGGTCAATAACAGTACATAAGAGCCAAGGACTTACATTGTCAAAGATGTGGGTAGATATTGGAAAGTTGGAAAAAATCCTGAGGTTTCCTATGTTGCAATTAGCAGAGCAAAGACACTTGATTCTTATGTCATTGAATCAATGACATTTGAGCATTTAACAAGCTTGAAATCTTCACGTAATTTGCAATATCGACTTGAGGAAGAATGCAGGCTTGATAAATTGGCACTCACTACAAGTGCAAAACACACAGTTGCTGACCCACAGTAGTGAATTTCATCATTTTCATGTTTGTGAGCAAAAGATTAATACTTTTAATAATCGAAGTACTGTTATGTTTACACTGCCTCTAAATCCGCTGAGCACAAATATCGAATCTACGATTCCTGGATTCCTGGCTACTGATGACATTTAAGCCTGTTTTTCACTAGGCGTAATTTTCCGTCCGGAAAATAACTCTACCAAACTGATTGGCTAACAATATATTTCCCCCTTGAAGCCAACCAATCACGTTGTTAGATTTATTTACCGCACGAAAAATTCCCCCTACTGGTAATGCCCACGTGGTAATGCTATGCTGACTAGCATTGACCTGACCTCTCCAGTTTCGTCGTTTCAGCAGGGGTTTTTAGTGTGGAGCACAGAGCAAGGCATAACTATTAAGGTAAGGAAATCCTATATACTCTTATCACTCTTATACATGTCTTGGTACATTGTCCAACAATTTCCACAAATAATTCTTTATGAACCAAAAAATAAAGATTGGGATCCTGTTTCAAGAACATGATTTTATGTTAAGAAAAAAGAGTATTTGTTTTTGCATCCTACGATGTTTGATGATTTTAATACTTTTCTGATGTGGTTTACTTTTCATCTAGATATTCAACATAACAAAACTCAAACATGGCCTATTTGAAGCAACCAAATGGTAAGTATTTGTTAAATTAAGCCTTAAGAATGACAAACTTAGATATTTGTGTGGACACGTGGTCACACATGTTCCTAAGCTTGAAATATTTAGACAACTGATCACAAAATTTCACTTGAAAAAATATTGAAACCCAAGCATAGCCTAATAAAATTCTTTTTACAGGACACTATGCCCTTGAACATGAAATTTTTATGCATTTCCATTTCCCATTCATAGCAATATAACAGTCCCGACTGCCGAAAATTCACTATGATTAAAATTTATCAAATTAATATTGCATTTGATGATGTTTAAACCTGCAATCCAGCTGCATGGAATCTCTAAGATTTAGCATCTCTACCAAAATTGTACGTTTGGAATTTCTCAGCTTCTGCATAAGCTGACAACCATTTCAAATGCAGTCACATCATTAATTTGTTTTGGGACAAGCACATTTCTACATTTTATTTCCTTTTAGACTCAGCCATAATTATTCAGTTATCTAAAACTTGATATTTCATTATCAAGCATCAAGTGATTGTGTTTGCAATCTTCATGCTGTATCACCAGTCAAAGTTTCGGCATCGGGCAAGTGCAAATATTTCAGTGCAACTTCGCAAACAAGTGACGGCGAAAAGAACGCAGTGTGTTTCTCTCCAGAAAAATGAGCAGTTTTTGTGAAACATGAAGCTGAGAAAAGTCCAGTTAAAATATCAAGATTTCGTTTAAGTTCAAAGCATGGAAAAGAAGATGTAATCATTGAACAAGCTTCGAAAGTCATTCCAACTGCAAAAAACCTTCCATTCCAGTATACAGATATCACACCAGCACTGCTGAATACACTGCTGTCTCTGAATCAAGTATCTTCAGAACAGCTTGTTACGATTAAAGCCAAAGTCATCAAGATGCATGGAAGTAAGAAGATTTCAACTAAAATGAATCCAAGTTCTGCATTGGTAAAACAGGAAGTGGTTATTAAAGACCCAACCACTTCACTGAAGCTAATACTATGGGAAGAGTCTGTAGATGCATTACAAGAAGGCTTAACATATGTCCTTAAAAACTTATGATTAAAGCGTGAGAGCAATGGTTCGATATACTTCATCACTCCTAAAGCTTGCCAGTTCTCATTTGAAGATGCTGAGAATTTTGAAGAAGATGTTGTCGAAGACATGCAGATGTTCTCAACCACTCAAGCCACTGCTAGCATTGTTGGTGTTGAATCCATTTCAAGCTATCAGCCATGCCTAAAATGTGGGAAGAAAACTGCACAACTGCATGCAACAACTTTGAAGTGTGAAACATGCAACATAGTCCAAAAAGCTGTTGCATCAAAAAGGCAATGGTTCATGAGATGTCTCTTCACCCATTCCAGTAAAGAAGAAACAGTCAGCTTGGCCATCTTTCATGAAAATGTCAAATGCCTTGTGGAAATTATGGGGTTACTATTATCATTATTGTCTGTGTCTCCAGATGAATGACTGCTGAGGTGTTGAACATGCCGAAAGTGAGCATAACATATGACTCCATTTCAAAAAAATTATTAGTGTCTCTGAAGTTGACATTTGACATTAAAACTTCTACTTCATTTCCTTTTATTGAGATTTACCCCTCGCATGTGCTTGTTTTGTTAAAGAACATTTTAAATGTGTCTTCTATTGATAATTGGTTGGTTATAACAGTAGCATGTAATTAAAATGGTTAAAAACAAGTTAGAATTTTGTCATCTTTGATCTGTATGATTTCACCACTTCCTTTGGTAAGTTGAAGGCAGCAACCTCCCTGCGATAGTAACTCCTAGTATTACCCTTGCTCAGCGAGTGATTGTTGATAATGTTGCATGCCTTGATTTTGGAAAGGATCTTGTGCAAAAGCACATCCCACACAAATATACTAAAGAGGCATCACATGCAACAAAATTGGTAAGTACTGTACAGTATTACAAATTGTAAAATATTTTGGGTTTCTAGTTCAACCTCGGCTGCAGGTAATCAGATGAATAGTTATACAGAATGCATATTCCTAACCCTAATTCTAACGTCGAATCTAGTCTCTGACATATCAGGTTTAGCATTATGATTTGGTTTAGGGTTGAATTTGGAGTTAGGTTCAGGATTTTGGTAAACCAATTGTTCATTTAGTAAGCATGTGAACCTGCAAGACAACTAACCATTTGAACCCCTCTGATTAGATTATATCACTTGTCTACAGCAGACATAACAATGGAAAATTCACCATTAAAGGATTAATGTCAACCTATAATATTGCGGGCTCAATGTTTTTGTTTATGTTTGGTATGATTAGGCCCAAGGTCCCAGAAAGGATGGTTTGACGTGGCCGTATCAAGTTATCAAGTTTCATTTTGGCAGATCAATTTACATAGGAATAATAATTTTAAACTTCCATGTCGAGTTCAGATTCAGAAACTGAGTTACATAAAGAAGTTTATGAGCTGCAAGATAATCTGAATTTCTATGGGTCACCAGTTCTCCAGCAAAGTCGGAATCAAGTCGAAATTTTGCACTATCTAGGCGAACAATCTTGCTCGTCCAACCAATTTGCAGAAGTCATGAAAGTGAGTTAATAAATTTGTCTACCTTTTACGACTGTTTACCAAACAAGCACGTAAATTGTCTAAAAAATTCAGTTTTGCAATCGCAAAAATACATGTGCATGAAAGAGCGGGCGAAAGAAAAAACGATGCCCTTGCCAAAATGAGGGATTAGCCTTTACAGCACAATGCTTGTGTGGTACGAAAAAGGTATCATGTAAAAATAAGGTTTCTGCGGCACCAGGAACAACAGCTAACCAATGAAAAAATTTTTTTGAACGTCATCAGCTAGCAGTACAAGAATCTGGACAACAAATCATGGTATGTAGGTTTTTTTTCTCTCTGTTACAATTTTTGTACAAATTTCTACTATGATATACACAAGTTATGGCATTGTATTAATTTGGTTTAGCCTGGATATTATTATCAATTGGCAATTTAAATGCTGCAATGCCTAATCAGTATCATTTTGTACAATTTATTGGTACATTAAATGAAAGTAAAAAAGATAGCAATCTGCTTGAGATACTTTCAAAGGGGAAAGGAAGCCTTGACTATGCCAAGAATATTATTAGATGTGGAGTGGCAGCACCTGATCCCGACTTTGAACCAGATCCAACAAGACCATCATGGTGCATATGCGGCATATGTAGACCAATGCCTACACAGGATGAAAATAAATGTTGTGGCAAAATCCGATGTTTGACATCCTTTGTCACATTTCAAAATGTGTGCACCGATCGTGATGTTCTAGTAATGGCAATTCGAGGTAGAAGTGATATCAGGGCTGAAGAGCCAGACTATTCAACTGGAAGTTTCAGGAAAGCAGCTTACAGACAATATATTCTGTGGTGCTATAAAAGACGTGGAAGAGGATATAGGAGAGTTTGTCCATCATGTGTTGTTCTGACAATACGCCAGCTGTATCCAGCAGATGATGGGTTATACATGGGGTTCCGAAGAGCATGATTCATAGGACAATGGTATTTATTGTATGCATACTTATTTTGTTGTATTCAACTTTGTCCAGTCATAAGAGTTCTCTCACAACTTCTCAAATCTTGATAAGGAGCGTTCAACAAGGTCATTTGTGGCTGGTATGGTCTTTAATGATATGGAGGCTGAAATCCTTTGCGGAGGAGTTTCAGGGACTTCTACTTTCCTGTCAACACTCTGAGTATCCACAAGCCATTTATTTAGTATTCGGCAAGCCAGAGATTTCCAGTACGGGTAGGTCTTTTGTTCAAGAACAGTTGTTACCTTCCAGTTTTTTGACCTCTTGTTATAAGTTTTTCTGTACTTCTTTCCTTTATTAGTTAGTGCTGGCTTGCAAAATAAATGGTAGTTATGATCAAGAACTGCCAACAGTGTTCTTGACATAAAAGCTTCATTTCTAAATAAACAAGTCAAAGCAGATTCGGTAATTAATCTCCAAATTCTCTGTCTACTAAGGCAATAATATACAGTACTCTAATTGGTAATAAGTGCGAAATGATAGTTCACGATTCAAATAAACTCAAATGGACTTACTGGAATCCAATTCACGTAGGGGCATATTTTAACACAATGGAGTTAAAACTTTCCAATTTGCGAGTCTGCCTTTTCAAAAATGGAAAGCATAGGAGTGTGATCTTGAAACATGTTCTACACAAACGAATGAGTAAAATATACCTCATACACACAATACATACCGAAACTGTACATAATAAATGAGCCAATGTATTTAAGAAACGTGGATCAAGGACCACATTTCTAATTGCCTTGTGTGCCTTTGAATCTTTCACAAGGAATGGAACATCGTGTTCTGCTTCAACCAATGGCCCATGATTGCATTTACCATCAGCCCATTCATGTTCGTCAGTTACATGATGAATTACACCTAACCAGTCATCCTGCACAATGATAAACTATTTAATATCATTATTGACAATTTTCCTCGTTTCTGATTGGTTAAGGACATCGACATTTTCTTTTAATTTTTTTTTACTATGGGTATTTAGGATAAAATACCACATGTGGTATTTTATCCTAAATACCCATAGTAAAAATTGTG